>PISX010011733.1:0-63806 GCA_004024625.1 Mellivora capensis
TGTACGGTGTAAGAGAATGGTTGAGTTTCATTCTTCTACATATAGCTGTCCAATTTTCCCAGCACCATTTATTGAAGAGACTGTCTTTTTTCCACTGTATATTTTTTCCTGCTTTGTCGAAGATTATTTGACCATAGAGTTGAGGGTCCATATCTGGGCTCTCTACTCTGTTCCATTGGTCTATGTGTCTGTTTTTATGTCAGTACCATGCTGTCTTGTTGATCACAGCTTTGCAGTAAAGCTTGAAATCAGGTAACATGATGCCACCAGTTTTATTTTTGTTTTTTAACATTTCCTTAGCAATTCAGGGTCTCTTCTGATTCCATACAAATTTTAGGATTATTTGCTCCAGCTCTTTGAAAAATACCAGTGGAATTTTGATCGGAATGGCATTAAAAGTATAGATTGCTCTAGGTAGTATAGACATTTTAACAATGTTTATTCTTCCTATCCAAGAACATGGGATAGTCTTCCACCTTTTTGTGTCTTCCTCAATTTCTCTCATGAGTGTTCTGTAGTTCCTTGAGTACAGATCCTTTACCTCTTTGGTTAGGTTTATTCCCAGGTATCTTATGGTTCTTGGTGCTATAGTAAATGGAATTGATTCTCTAATTTCCCTTTCTGTATTTTCATTGTTACTGTATAAGAAAGCCACTGATTTCTGTACATTGACTTTGTATCCTGCCACGTTACTGAATTGCTGTATGAATTCTAGTAGTTTGGGGGGGGGTGGAGTCTTTTGGGTTTTCCATATAAAGTATCATGTCATCTGCGAAGAGAGAGAGTTTGACTTCTTCATTGCCAATTTGGATAGCTTTTATTTCTCTTTGTTGTCTGATTGCTGTTGCTAGGACTTCTAATACTATGTTGAACAAGAGTGGTGACAGTAGGCATCCTTGCTGTGTTCCTGATCTCAACGGGAAGGCTGTGAGCTTCTTCCCATTGAGGATGATGTTTACTGTGGGTCTTTCATAGATAGATTTTATGAAGTTCAGGAGTGTTCCCTCTATCCCTATACTTTGAAGCGTTTTTATCAGGAACGGATGCTGGATTTTGTCAAATGCTTTTTCTGCATCAATTGAGAGGACTGTGTGGTTCTTCTCTCTTCTCTTATTGATTTGTTCTATCACATTGATTGATTTCCGAATGTTGAACCACCCTTGTAACCCAGGGATGAGTCCCACCTGGTCATGGCCAAAATTAGCAAGACAGGAAACAATGTGTGTTGGAGAGGATGTGGAGAAAGGGGAACCCTCTTACACTATTGGTGGGAATGCAAGTTGGTGCAGCCACTCTGGAGAACAGTGTGGAGATTCCTCAAGAAATTAAACATAGAGCTTCCCTATGACCCTGCAATTGCGCTACTGGGTATTTACCCCAAAGATACGGATGTGGTGAAAAGAAGGGCTATCTGTACCCCAATGTTTATAACAGCAATGGCCACGGTCACCAAACTGTGGAAAGAACCAAGATGCCCTTCAACGGACTACTGGATAAGGAAGATGTGGTCCATATACACTATGGAGTATGATGCTTCCATCAGAAAGGATGAAGACCCAACTTTTGTATCAACATGGATGGGACTGGAGGAGATTATGCTGAGTGAAATAAGTCAAGCAGAGAGAGTCAATTTTCATATGGTTTCACTTATTTGTGGAGCATAACAAATAACACGGAGGACATGGGGAGATGGAAAGGAGAAGGGAGTTGAGGGAAATTGGGGGGGAGATGAACCATGAGAGACTATGGACTCTGAAAAACAACCTGAGGGTTTTGAAGGGGCGGTGGGTGGGAGGTTGGGGGAGCCAGGTGGTGGGTATTATGGAGGGCATGCATTGCATGGAGCACTGGGTGTGGTGCAAAAACTATGAATTCTGTTACGCTGAAAAGAAATTTAAAAAAAATAAAATCTAAATATCTTCATTTATTTGACAGACAGAGATTACAAGTAGGCAGAGAGGCAGGCACAGAGAGAGGGAGAAGCAGGCTCCCCACCAAGCAGAGAGCCCAATTCGGGGCTGGATCCCAGAACCCTGGGATCATGACCCAAGCTGAAGGCAGAGGCTTTAACCCACTGAGCCACCCAGGTGCCCCAAATAAAATCTTTTTTAAAAAAGAATACTTTATTGTTAAAAATGTTAATCATCTGAGCTTTCAGCAAGTCAAAATCGCTGATCACAGATCACTATAACAAATATAATAATAATGAAAAGGTTTGAAATATGGTGCAATAACCAAAATGTGATGCAGAGACATGAAGTGGGAAAATGCTGTTAGAAAAATGACACCAATAGACTTGCTTTGTGCGGGATTACCACAATCCCTCATTTTGTAAAAAATGCAGGATCTGCAAAGTATAATAAAGCAAAGCTCAATAAAATAAAGTGTGCCTGTGCAATAAAAAATAGTATACTTGTGAAGGAGTAAGAAAATATGAAGACAAGTCAAGAGAAGGAAAATGTCAATAAAAAGATCCACATTTAGGATTCAGGATGAAAAGACTTAAATAAGTGATAAAGGATAAAGGATTTTACCAGAAAAAAAGTGGATATAATAAGTGAGGAGATGAAGAATCTCGGAAAAGATATGGAAACTCAAAAAAGTACCAAGTAGAGGGATGCCTGCGTGGCTCAGTCAGTTAAGTGTCTGCCTTCGGCTCAGGTCATGATCCCAGAGTCCTGGGATTTAGTCCCTCCTGGGGCTCCCTGCTCAGCAAGGAGTCTGCTCCTCCTTCTGCCTGCCGTTCCCCCTGCTTGTGTGCTCTCTCTGACAAATGAATGAATAAAATCTTTTTTAAAAAGTACCAAGTAGAAACCTTAGAAATGAAAGATATACTATATGAAATTTTTAAAAATTCATAGAATGAGATTAACAGAAAATGGGATGGGGAGAAAATAAAGATTACTGATTTAAAGACAAATAAGTAGATATTACCCTAAAATGAATCAGAGACAGTATTTAAAAAGAGAGATAAGGGGACGCCTGGGTGGCTCAGTTGGTTGGGCGGCTGCCTTTGGCTCAGGTCATGATCCCGGCATCCTGGGATCGAGTCCCACATCGGGCTCCTTGCTCAGCAGGGAGCCTGCTTCTCCCCCTGCCTCTGCCTGCCGCTCTGTCTGCCTGTGCTTGCTCACTCTCTCTCCTTCTCTCTGACAAATAAATAAATAAATTTAAAAAAAATAAATAAATAAAAAGAGAGATAAGGGGCACCTGGGTGGCTCAGTGGGTTAAGCCTCTGCCTTTGGCTCAGGTTGTGATCTCAGGATCAAGCCCCACATCGGGCTCTCTGCTCAGTGGGGAGCCTGCTTCCCCCCAGCCCCCTGCCTGTCTACCTACTTGTGATCTCTCTCTCTCCATCAAATAAATAATAAAATCATTTTTTAAAAAAAGAGAGATGGTTTGTTGTCAGCAGACCTGTATTTCAAACTGTGCTAGAAAACGTTCTTTAAGCTGGAGGCAGATAATACTATTGAAAATTTGAATCTATCAAAAGGAATGAGGCATACCAGAAAGGGTTAACAAGTAGGCAAATATACAAGGATCGTTGTTACTATAAGGAAAGATTTTTTAACAGTCCAGCATTAACTATAATTTTGGCTATAAATTCCCAGCTATAATTTTTTGTACTTCTCTTTTATCGACTTCACAGAGTCACTCTCAGAACACTTCTGCCCTTCCTTGCCAATCTGCCCTTGCTAGATAACCTCCAAATCCTGTGACCCCTGGCCCTTATGTATTTAATTTAATTTTTAACATCTTGTTTAATTTAACATTTAACATCTTGTTTCTTAAAATTAAAAAAATGCCTAAGGCAAATATGAAAACCTGTTAGTATCTACTAATTTGGGGTGGTGAGGCACTGGGTTTATTATTTATTCTTTGTGCATTTCTATATTTAAAAACTACCTGTTAAAAATTGCTAGTTATGGGGAGCCTGGGTGGCTCCGTGGGTTAAAGCCTCTGCCTTCAGCTCAGGTCATGATCCTGGAGTCCTGGGATTGATCCCCGCATCAGGCTCTCTGCTTGGCGGGGAGCCTGCTTCCCTTCCTTTCCTCTCTCTCTGTCTGCCTCTCTGCCTACTTGTGATCTCTGTCTGTCAAATAAATAAATAAAAATCTTTTGAAAAATTGCTAGTTATTTCCATTTCAGAGTCACTATGTATGAGTTAATTTATCTTAAACTTTTTTTCTCAAAATAACAACTTATAAGAATGTTCATATGAAAGCATTCAAAAGAACACCTGAATTATCATTTCATTTATTTGTGATAATGAGGAATTAGTTAAAAATAATTTTTTTGCGTTGGTGATGAAAACAAAATTCATTAATAAATATTTTCAGGATTTCTCTCTTCTTTTTCACCTGCTGAAGACAATGTTGTCTCTCCTCTCTGCCCACACCTTACAAGAAGAGCTTTGGTGATATAAAACCAGGAGAATGGGTAGAAAGATACCAGAACAGGACAGATAAGATTAGTCTAAGGGAGAGTGAAGAATTAAGTGGTTGACTTTGCAGTAGTCAGAGGTGTCAGGAAACTGAAGCACAAAGAAAAGGATATTCTAGAAACTGTGGCTGTGGTTTATGAGTGGATCCATTATAATATTGTTAAATGGTGTTAGTAAACATTGGAATTACTTTTTAATTGCTGACTTTGCTTCTCTGTCAGTACTTAGGGCCTCAAGATTTATTTGCGTTACATGCTCATAAATTACTGAAATTTATTTCCCCGCTGTTTCCTGAAGAAACATTGGGAGGGAGGAGGTCAAAATATTACATTCTCATTGCTGAGTTGCTTAGTGATGGGAGAAGTGATGAGATTCAGAATCTTCAGAACATACTATAATTGAAGTCTAAAAATGCAAGATTTCTTTTTTTTTTTTAAGATTTTATTTATTTATTTGACAGACAGAGATCACAAGTAGGCAGAGAGGCAGGCAGAGAGAGGAGGAAGCAGGCTCCCCGCTGAGCAGAGAGCCCCATGCGGGGCTTGATTCCAGGACCCTGGGATCATGACCCGAGCCGAAAGCAGAGGCTTTAATCCACTGAGCCACCCAGGCACCCCTAAAAATACAAGATTTCTTAAACACACAACCGCTTTGACATATCTTTCAAACTGTGACATCCTCTATACTTACTACAAATATAGTATATATGTGAGTGCATACATATGCCCATGTATGGTGTTTAATATATTTTATATATAATCATAATGCAAACACTTTACCATATCTCTGTTAACTACTATAAAAAAAATTTATGGTGAAAAAATTTATATTTAGATTTACCAGCTGGACTCAGGGTAGATGATCCCAATTTTGTTGGCAACATCCAAAGCATCACAATCTGGAGCCTCCTGAACATATGCCTTCTTTTCTCCACCAGGCCTGATCTGGTGTTGACCTTGGCCATGTCAATGTCATAGGACTTCTTTACAACCTGTTAGATCTGGCGCTTGTTGGCCTTGACATCTACAATGAACACAAGTGCGCTGTTGTCTTCTACTTTCTTCGTGGCTGACTTGGTAGTTAGGGGTCAACTTAATGATGGCACAGTGGTCAAGTTTGTTTCTCTTAGGGATGCTCTTTTGAGGATATCTGGGCTGCCTTTGGAGATGCAGGGTCTTGAGCCATCGGAAGGTAGGTGATACGCAGAACTTCTTTCTGTGTGTGTGTGTGTGTGTGTGTGTGACAGTGGGAGCCTTTCAGCACTGCTTTCTTGACCTTCAGAGCTTTGGTTGGGCTTTAGCTTTGGGGAAGAGGGGCTTCCTTCTTCACCTTTGGCACCATCTTCATGAAAACATATACCTTCAGAAATTTAAAATAAATCTCCCATCCCCGATCCTTGCTCTACACAGTAAATGCTTTCACCATTTTGTAGTTGTGTGTGTACATGTATTTACCTATTATTTCTTGATTTTTCATTCAGGTATTAAACATAGACTTCCTAATACAGAAGATTAGAATTTAACATTCTTACAAATCTTCCCTCATCCTCCTAATAGAGTTACAATTTTCGGTTAAATCAACATTCAATGCCAATATGAAAATTATTCATGGCTGAGTGGTGTACTATGGAAACAATTTCTCTCTTATATAACATTTTCTCTACCTCAGAGTTAAAAATGATTGGCTCATTAGTTCATTTGCTTATTTTCTATACCTGTCAATCATTGTATATAATTATATAACCACAACTATGGGTTGTGCACCAGCACCATTCAATGCATTCATTAAAGCCTCCTGTTTTCCTTTTTTTTAAATTAATATATAATGTAGTATTTGTTTCAGGGGTACAGATCTGTGAATCATCAGTCTTACATAATTCACAGCACTCACCATAGCACATACCTTCCCCGATGTCCATAACCCATGCACCCTATGCCTCCCACTCACCCCCAGGAACCCTCAGTTTGTTTCCTGAGATTAAGAGTCTTTTATGGTTTGTTTTCCTCCCAATTCCATCTTGTTTCATTTTTTCCCTCCCACCCCCCCAAAACCCCCTCTCTGCCTCTCAAATTCCTCATATCAGAGAGATCATATGATAATTGTCTTTCTCTGATTGACTTATTTCACTTAGCATAATACCCTCTAGTTCCAACCACATCAATGCAAATGGAAAGATTTAATTTTTGATGGCTGCATAATATTTCATTGTATATATACACCACTCTTCTTTATCCATTCATCTGTTGATGGGCATCTAAATTCTTTCCATAGTTTGAGTATTGTGGACATTGTTGCTATAAACATTTGGGTGCACGTGCCCCTTTGGATCACTATCTTTGTATCTTTACGGTAAATACCCAGTAGTGTGATTGCTGGGTCATAGGGTAGCTCTATTTTCAACTTTTTGAGGAACCTTCATACTGTTTTCCAGAGTGGCTGCACCAGCTTGAATTCCCACCAACAGTGTAGGAGGGTTCCCCTTTCTCCACATCCTCGCCAGCATCTGTCATTTCCTAACTTGTTAATTTTAGCCATTATGACTGGTGTGAGGTGGTATCTCACTGTGATTTTGATTTGTATTTCCCTGATGCCGAGTGATGTGGAGCACTTTTTCATGGGTCTGTTGGCCATCTGGATGTCTTCTTTGCAGAAATGTCTGTTCATATCTTCTGCCCATTTCTTGATTGGATTATTTGTTCTTTGGGTGTTGAGTTTGATAAGTTCTTTATAGATTTTGGATCCTAGCCCTTTATCTGATATATCATTTGCAAATATCTTTTCTCAGTCTGTCAATTGTCTTTTGGTTTTGTTGACTGTTTCTTTTGCTGTGCAAAAGCTTTTGATCTGGATGAAGTTCCAATAGTTCATTTTTGCCCTTGTTTCCCTTGCCTTTGGCGGGTTTCTAGGAAGATGTTGCTGCGGCTGAGGTCGAAGAGGTTGCTGCCTCTGCTGCCTGTGTTCTCCTCAAGGTTTTGGATGGATTCCTGTCTCAAATTGAGGTCTTTCATCCATTTTTAGCCTATTTTCGTATGTGGTGTGAGGAAATGGTCCAGTTTCATTCTTCTGCATGTGGCTGTCAAATTTTCCCAATGCCATTTGTTGAAGAGACTGTCTTTTTTCCATTGGACATTTTTCCTGCTTTGTCGAAGATTAGTTGACCATAGAGTTGAGGGTCTATTTCTGGGCTCTCTATTCTGTTCCATTGATCTATGTGTCTGTTTTTGTGCCAGTACCATAGTGTCTTGATGATGACAGCTTTGTAATGGAGCTTGAAGTCTGAAATTGTGATGCTGCCAACTTTGGTTTTCTTTTATAACATTCCTCTGGCTATTTGGGGTCTTTTCTGGTTCCATATAAATTTTAGGATTAATTATTTCATTTCCTTGAAAAAACTTGATGGTATTTTGATAGGGATTGCATTAAACATATAGATTGCTCTAGGTAGGGGTGCCTGGGTGGCTCAGTCATTAAGCATCTGCCTTCAGCTCAGGTCATGATCCCAGGGTCCTGGGATTGAGCCCCGCATTGGGCTCCTAGCTCAGCAGGAAGCCTGTTTCTCCGTCTCCCACTCCCTCTGATTGTGTTTCCTCTCTCACTCTGTCTCTCTCTCTCTCTCTCTCTGTGAAATAAATAAAATCTTCAAAATAAAAGATTGCTCTGGGTAGCATAGACATTTTCACAATATTTGTTCTTCTGATCCATGAGCATGAAACGTTTTTCCATTTCTTTGTGCCTTCCTCAATTTCTTTCATTAGTACTTTATAGTTACTTGAGGACAGATTCTTAGCCTCTTTGGTTAGGTTTATTCCTATGTATCTTATGGTTTTGCGTGCAATTGTAAATGGGATTGACTCCTTAATTTCTCTTTCTTCTGTCTTTATATTGGTGTATAGAAATGCAACTGATTTCTGTGCATGTGATATCCAGACACTTTACTGAATTCCTGTATGAATTCTAGCAATTTTGGAGTGGAGTTCTTTGGGTTTTCCACAGAAAGTATCATATCATCTGCAAAGAGGGAGAATTTGACTTCTTCTCTGTTGATTCAGAAGCCTTTTCTTTCTTTTTGTTGTCTGATTACTGAGGCTAGGACTTCTAGTACTATGTAGAATAGCAGTGGTGAGAGTGGACAGCCCTGCCATGTTCCTGACCTTAGGAGAAAAACGCTCAGTTTTTCCCCATTCAGAATGATATTTGCTGTGGGTTTTTCGTAGATGGCTTTGATTATATTGAGGTGTGTAACCTCTATCCCTGCACTTTGAAGAGTATTGATCAAGAAAGGATGCTGTGCTTTGTCAAATGCTTTTTCAGCATCTATTTAGAATATCATATAGTTTTTGTTCTTTCTTTTATTAATGTATTGTATCACATTGATTGATTTGCAGGTGTGGAACCAACCTTGCAGCCCAGGAATAAATCCCGCTTGGTCGTGGTGAATAATCCTTTTAATGTACTGTTGGATCCTATTGACTAATATTTTGGTGAGAATTTTCGCATCTGTGTTCATCAAGGATTTTGGTCTGTAGTTCTCTTCTTTGATGGGGTCTTTGTCTGGTTTTGGGATCAAGGTAATGCTGGCCTCATAAAAATGAATTTGGAAGTTTTCCTTCCATTTCTGTTTTTGGAACAATTTCAGGAGAATAGGTATTAATTCTTCTTTAAATATTTTGTAGAATTCCCCTGGGAAGCCATCTGACCCTGGTCCCTTGTATGTTGGGAGATTTTTGATGACTGCTTCAATCTCCTTACTGGTTATGGGTCTGTTCGGGTTTTCTATTTCTTCCTGGTTCAGTTGTGGTAGTTTATATGTCTTTAGGAATGCATCCATTTCTTCCAGATCGCCAAATTTGCTGGTGTATAGTTGCTTGTAATATGTTCTTATAATTCTTTGTATTTCTTTGGTGTTGGTTGTGATCTCTCCTCTTTCATCCATGATTTTATTTATTTGGGTCCTTTCTCTTTTCTTTTTGGTAAGTCTGGCCAGGGGGTTACCAATCTTATTAATTCTTTCAAAGAACCAGCTCCTAGTTTTGTTGATCTAGCTTACTGTTCTTTGGTTTCTATTTCATTGATTTCTGCTCTGATATTTATTATTTCTCTTCCCCTGCTGGGTTTAGGGTTTTTTTGCTCTTCTTTCTCCAGCTCCTTTGGGTGTAGGGTGAGGTTGTATATTTGAGACATTTCTTGTTTCTTGCAAAAGACTTGTATTGCTGTATACTTTCCTCTCAGGACCACTTTTGCTGTGTCCCAAAGATTTTGAACAGTTGTGTTTTCATTTTCATTTGTTTCCATGATTTTTTAAAATTCTTCTTTTATTTATTTATTTATTTGACAGACAGAGATTACAAGTAGGCAAGAGAGGCAGGCAGGAAGAGAGAGGAGGAGGCAGGCGCTCTGCGGAGTAGAGAGCCCAATGTGGGGCTCGATCCCAGGACCCTGGGATCATGACCAAAGCCGAAAGCAGAGGCTTTAACCCACTGAGCCACCCAGGCGCCCCTAAAAATTCTTCTTTAATTTCCTGGTTGACCCATTCATTCTTTAGTAGGATGCTCTTAGCCTCCATGTATTTGAGTTCTTTCCAACTTTCCTCTTGTAATGGAGTTCTAGTTTCAGAGCATATTTCTACCATTGTAGTTTATAGATTTCTTGTCCCAAACTGCTTTCAGGATTTTCTCTTTGTCACTGAGACTTGTAAGTTTTACTATTAGATTATGGGGTGTTGACCTATTTTTGCTGATTTTGAGGGGGGTTCTCTGTGCTTCCTGTATTTTGATGCTTGTTCCCTACCCCAAATTAGGGAAATTCTTTGCTACAATTTGCTCCAATATACCTTCTGTCCCCCCTTTCTTCTTCTTCTGGGATCCCAATTATTCTAATATTGTTTCATCTTATGGTATCACTTATCTCTCGATTTCTCCCCTTGTGGTCCAGTAGTTGTTTATCTCTCTTTTTTTTTTTTTTCAGCTTCTTTATTCTCTGTCATTTGGTCTTCTATATCACTAATTGTCTCTTCTGCCTCATTTATCCTAGCAAGGAGAGCCTCCTTTTTTATTGTATCTCATTAATAGCTCTTGTGATTTCAACTTGTTTAGATTTTAGTTCCTTTATTTCTCCAGAAAGGGTTTTTACTTCTCGTGAAAGGTATTCTAAAGTATCTTCTCTACTTTTCTCAAGCTCAGAAATAATCGTAATTTTGAACTCTGGTTCTGACATTTTACTAATGTCCATATTGATTAGGTCCCTAGTTGTCCATACTACCTCTTGTTCTTTTTTTTTTTTTTTTTTAGGTGAGTTTTTCTGCCTTGTCATTTTATCCAGATAAGAATAGATGAATGAGAGAACAAAGTACTAAACGGGTAGCAATGACCCCAGAAAAATATACACTAACCAAATCAGAAGAGACCTGAAACCAGAAGGAGAAGAAAGGAGAAAGAAAAAAAATTAGAATATAAAATATATATTCATATATATATTTATATTAGAATATAAAATATATATTCATATATATACATATATACATATATATGAATATATATTTTATATTCTAATTTTCTTTCTTTTATCCTTTCTCCTATATATATATAAACAGAGCCACATACTTGATTTTGGGTGTTTTTTGGTCTTTTAGAAGAAACTCCCTCCCCAAATTTTAAAGAAAGAAAAACATATAAGGGTAAACACAAAAATAAGGGTAAACACGATGAAGGGATCAACTATGACTGTAAAGATGAAATTTTTAAAAGATTCTAAAAAAGGAATTGATAAGAATTTTTGAAATTCTTATTTCTTATCTTATTTGAAAAAAATCCTGTTTGAAAAAAAACAGGAAAAAAAGGAGAGAATATTATCATGCTGGAGACTTGAACAAAGCTATACACTAGATTTGGGGTATATTTTGATCTGTTAGGAGAAACTGTATCCCAAAACTTTAAAGAAAGAAAAAACATATGTATACAAAAGAATAACATCAAATGCAATGAAGGGATAGAATATGGCTATAACAATGAAAGTTTTAAAAGATTTTTGTAGTGATAAGATGAAATAGTTTTTAAAAGGTTAAAATAGGAAAGAGAAAAATTAAAAAAAGAATAAGAAAAAAATAAAATTTAAAAAATTTAACTTTGAAAGACTAAAGAATCATGGGGAAGAAGCCATGAATTCTAGGTGCTACATTCCCCTAGCTCTGGACTCGCGCAGTTCTCACTCATCAGTGAGCTTGGTCTTGGCCGGATGTTCTTGCTGATCTACTCCGGGGAGGGGCCGTTGCCATGATTCTCAAATGACTTTGCTGGAGGCAGGATTGCACCCCCCGTGCCAGGGACTGGGCTAAGTCACGTGCTCGGGTTCGCGCTCGGAGCTTTTGTGCCCCAGGGCTTTCCGTAGAGCTCGGGAGGAGAATAAAAATGGCGGCCGCCCGGTTTCCGGCCGGGGGAGCCGAGAGCTCGGGGCCCTCCTCAGCGTGCCCGCGGACAGAAGCCCCGGCCCTCCCGGCTCCCTGGTCTCCGCCGCGCCCCGAGCTCCCCGGCCTGGGGCGAGCGTCTCGTCTCCGGCGCGGCCCCGTCTGGAGTCCGCGAACCCCGCCGCTTCCCGCCGTGCACGCCCGGAGGGGGCCGGTGAGTGTCCCCAGGTCCGCCGCGTGTGGGGTCCCTGCGCGGAGAGCCGCGGCCCGGCTGGGCCTCGGGGCCGGGGCCAGGGGACCCCGCGCCGGGAGCCCCTCCTCCGCCCCGCCCCGGCCGCCGGCGTCCCTCCTCTGATACCTGGGAGCTCTGCCATACTCAGACACCCCGGGTGTTTCTGTGACCCCGTGGGTCCTGAGGCCACTCTGTCCCCATGAAGGCTCCACCCCTTAGCTCCTGCAGCGACGTCCTTCCGTGGAGCGACTTCTACAGGGTCCAGTTTTGTGCTCCGAGCCAGCCGGGAGCCGCCCCTCCCTGCCCCCCCCAGGTCCGTCCTCCCCATGATTCAGATTCACTTCTCCGCACGTCCCGCCTTCCAGAAAGTGGTCACTTTTCTGTTCCTAGAATTGCTGCTCTTCTTCTCTTCGATCTCTTGTTGAGTTTGTGTTCAGAATGGTTTGAGAACCATGGAGCTGGACTCCTGGGACCCCATGACATTTAGGTCTCCTGCTGCTCCGCCATCTTGCTCCTCCTCTTTAACCTCCTGTCTTCATGGCAGCACCTGGTCCAGGGTTTCTGAGCCCAGATTCCATTTCGATCAACCTCTCCAAGGGCAACACTTCAATGTTCTGCAAAGGTAAGCAGTCACCAAAGCTGGAGGGCTTGGGAGGGAATATGGGGATCCAAATTCTTCCTGTAGACTTCCCACCAATCCTCCTATTTCAAACCCAAGCTGAATCCCATCTTCAGAGACACCTACGGCCTTCTGAAGGTTGAGTCGAGCCTCTGTAAGCTTCAGTGTCATTTTTTCCCTTAATTTGCCAAATTCCTTTCCATTTATTCTTCTTTCCAGATTCCCAAATTTTGTTCCTATTGTGAGTTTTCCTGAAAACTGACTAACCTCGTCCCAGTAACCTTCTCTCTGTTTCCGAATCTATTAAATGCGTCACACTCTCCCTTACAGCACCCAGACACAAGTCCTGCTGCCTCCTTGCTCTGCACCGTCATCTCAGCCACATGTGCTGTAAGAATCTCTGAGGGCTATGGCCAGAGCTGGGGGTGTTCTGGAAAAGCTAGTGCTTCACCGGGGCTGTTAGGCAAGGCAGAAATGCATTGGTTTATTAATAACCCACAGAGAATTTCACAGAAAAAAAGTGTTTCTTTTTTTTTTTTTAATTACTGCTCTTTTTCCCCAAGAGTTCTAGGAACAAATTCAGTCACCCATAGAGGGGATAAGGAGGGAGAAGAGAAGAGAGTGATAAACAAAAGGGAGAAAGGGAAATGGGGTGTGGGGGGGACACAAGGCAAGCTGCCTATTGTCCTGCTGTGTCCTTGTCCTTGTTCTCCATTGGGGTGCCTTCTTCTGTCATACAGGTGCCCAGCCCCACATCAATGTCAACTCCCTGGGTGTTCCTTTCAGGCTCAAGAAACTCCACAATACCAAGGTAAAGATTATGACAGCAAACTAATTACTCCCCTTGACTCGGTGGGACATAAATCTCTTTTGTCTTTGATTCTTCTTGCCCTCTCCCTGATGAGTCTATTTTCATGATGAAGTATCATTCCACAGGCTCAATTGGCTGATGGATTATGAAACTTACAAGACTAACCCCAGTGAGTTCTTTGAAGTGGATCAAAACACAGCCTTTGTAAAAATTGATGCCTTCTGGGTTCCCTGTTTCAAGGTTGGCAGCATAATTTACCTCCATAATATAGGTCTTCACTTGGTAGTTCAAATTGCTTTGCCTCTGTCTGCAAGTCAATTTCCTGCTCCCTTCCAGAACAGCTCACAGCACTCCCTTGTCCCACTATCTCTTCCTACACATACATGGAACTTGCGGGGGCTGGCCCTATGGCTCTCAGGTCATGGAAGGAAAGTGGGGGTGAGGCCAGTCATTCCAGGCTACCCCAATATGGAGGATTCAAGGAAAAATACCTTGGAGAGGAAAATGGGTTATAAAAGGGTAGCAATTGGGAGCTGAGAATAGGGAAGAGGGTCGTATCTTCTGTCTTCTGGGGGCATTAAGAAAAGTCAGTCTTGTTTATCACCAATTGCCAGTCTCTGCTGATGGCTGAGTGGAGAGATTTTAGAGGGTTTGAGGATTGGGATGAAAATCCACTCAAATAGCCATGTTGGAGTTTATTACCCTCCTAGCGTGCCTTTGAGAAGTCTCCCTGGGAGTCAGATATGCTAAGGCAAATCTTGAGAAACAGAAAGGGGCTGGTATGAAGTTATCTCACTTCTGTCAAGCTCCTTCAGAATTTGTCCAACATTTTACAGGCTACCATTACACCCGAAACCTCAGTATCACATCCCAATCTGAACAATTGAGCATATTCCATCTTGCCCAGATCCAGGGGATCTGATATCAGGAAATGATAAAAATGGTTTTAAATCATCACTTGGTATCACCATGAATTTTTTCCAGAAAAATAAGCTTATGAGAATGCGGGAGGAAAGAGAAGCCAATCATCATACATGTTAATCTAAGAAAATTTGCAAGGACAGCAGGTAGCTCCACGAACAGTGTATATAGGTGAAATTCTAAAGAACACAGCATGAACCAACAAAATCTTTCACTAATAGAACAAAAGACAAAGGACCAAAGTCATCGGAATTGAAGTATCCCTTGATAAGTCTCACCTCAGTGGTATTGAATAAGTAGACAAAAATAAGTAAGGATATAAAAAATTAACATTGTAACTTTAAAAAATCATGTACTTTTGGGTATGAATTAAATTTAACCCCAATAATAGAATATCCATTTTCTTAAGCACACAAGGAATATTCACAAGAATAGATCATAACAAAATATCATTAAATAATAATAAACTTCAAATGGAAAAATAATTTCCACGAAACCACAAGAAAATAAAAACTATGAGAGGCAACTAGCCCTCCCAAATATTAAAATATACCACAAAGTTTTGGTAATTCAAATAGTGTAGTATTGGTAGCTGAATAGAAAAACAGACCTGTGAACTAGAACGGAATATCCAGAAATAGATACAAGTACATGTGGAATTTCAGTGTAAAATAAAAGTGACATCTCAAATCACTGGGGCAAATACGGACTTTTTCTTGAGTGTTTTTATCAGGAGAGGTTAATTTGTTTAAGGTCTTTTCAGTGTTTATGGAGATAATCATATGAAGCTTTTTGTTTACATTTCTTCTTTTAAAAGATTTTATTTATTTGACAGAGAGAGACACAGTAAGAGAGGAAACACAAGCAGGGGGAGTGGGAGAGGAAGAAGCCGGCTTCCTGCTGAGCAGGGAGTCCAATGTGGGGCTCGATCCCAGGACCCAGGACCCCAGGATCATGACCCAAGCCGAAGGCAGATGCTTAACAACTGAGCCACCCAGGCGCCCCTTTGTTTACATTTCTTAATGTTGTGTATTCCACCATGAATTTTTAAATATTGAACCAACCTTGCATTCCTAAAATAAATCTCACGTGTCCATGGTATGTCCTTTTCTTAGTGTGGTATTGGATCCTTTATGCTATATTTTGTAGAGAGCATTCAAATAAGTATTCATAAGTGATCTAGGCCTGTAATTTTAAAATTTGTATTACCTTTATCAAGTTTTGGAATCAATGTTATATACTTCATGCAAATAATTAGCAAAAAAAAAACTTTAAAGGCAAATTTACTCCCTCGATTTCTCTTTGTAGAATATTCTTTGTAGAATATTCAATATTCTATTGAAATATATTGGACTTTCCTGGATTGCCTCTTTATAACTGAAATATATCTTACCTTATTTATTCTCTTATTCCTTGTCTGGGTCTTAAGGTCTTATTCTGCATAATATCTGGCCTCTCTTATGATATTAATTTAGAATTATATAATTTATCTTTTCACCAAATTACCTATTTTTTCTGGGTTTTCTCGTTCCATTTATTTATCTTGGTCTTGGTCTTATATTCGGAGATCCTGAATTGTCATTTGCAGCTATGAAAAAGAGACTATGTTGCTTGACAAGGAAAGCTGATCTTATTTCTTCTGATGCTGGTTGGTTTATATCTCTGGGCTACCTTTCCCCTACTACTCTAGAAATGTGGACAAAGGAATAACACACGCCCTTCACTTTGCGTGCGTGGGTGCTGCTCAGACAGGCTTGCTGGGCCTTCTGAGGAGCCTCCATGAGGACAATTTCACACCAGGACTGTGACTCCAAGCTAGTTTGATCATACAGCCTTATCACTAATAACTTTAACATTTGCACACAACTTCAACATATGCATATTTGTTCAATTTTAAATTCCATGTACAACTGTACTAGGTTATTATACACGTAAAAATGCATAAATAGAAATTGTAAAAGGATCTGCGAGAGATTCAGCCAATATGGTAAATACTTTTAAAAATGTATTTGTAATGCTACAAAAGTGTTTTTCTTTTTTTTTCTTTTTTAAATTTTATTTATTTTTTATTTTGAGAGAGAGGCAGTGAGAGAGCATGAGCGAGGAGAAGGTCAGAGAGAGAAGCAGACTCCCCGTGGAGCTGGGAGCCCGATGCGGGACTCGATCCCGGGTCTCCGGGACCATGACCTGAGCCGAAGGCAGTCGTCCAACCAACTGAGCCACCCAGGCGTCCCCAAAAGTGTTTTTCTTTGCTACCTACAATAAATGATCACAGCAAAGAAGCTTCAGTGTGGAAATCTGACATGATTATTATTATTTTCCCCTGGTAAAAGGTGCTGGCTTTGCTATCTTCTTGTGGTGGATCGTCCTCCTTGATTAGTGTTATCTTTGATCTGTGGTTTCTTTGAAGAAAATATTTGAAGACAGTTGTCCATTTTGTGAGGGTTTTGTGAGCTTTAACTAGGTAATATAATCCATGTATCCATTAGACAAGCCAATAGTAGATTGCAATAGGTCACAATGTTCTGAAAGTGAATAATTGAGTGAGGGCACTAAAGACTTCTGCTGTCCTTATTCCCAAATTTTCTTTAGGAGTCCTCGTGTGGCACCCAGGACCCAGGACCCATGACTGCCAGACACAGGCAGAAATTGAGGGTCCTGGACTCAATACACATGGCAAATACTAGCAGAGCTTAATTTTTTTTATTTTCATAAAAGTGGATACAAATGAAAGTCCTAATATTTCCCTCTCCCAGGGTGGTGGATTGCCTTGAACACCACCTGGGATGCATGTTTTCCTCTTTGGAGACCAGACTCGAGGATGCTGACACCCTCATGAGGGACCCTACTGTTCTCAAGCAAGTTATTAAGTTTCCTTTCACCTTTTTTTTTTTAAAGATTTTATTTATTTATTTGTCAGAGAGGAAGAGAGAGAAAGAGCGAGTACAGGCAGACAGAGTGGCAGGCAGAGGCAGAGGGAGAAGCAGGCTCCCCGCCGAGCAAGGAGCCCGATGTGGGACTTGATCCCAGGACACTGGGATCATGACCTGAGCCGAAGGCAGCCGCTTAACCAACTGAGCCACCCTTTCACCTTAACCAACCGCTTAACCAACTGAGTCCCTTCCTTTCACCTTTGATCAAAGTCTGTTTCTTCTCCCTCTACCTGCCCCCTTCCCATTCAGGAAGATTCAACCACAAATATTCTTTAGGAAACAATAACAACAGGGACCCTGACATGGGGCTGGCACTTTCCAGTTTTTCACAGACTTCACCACTCTCTACTGTCCGAGGCTTAGTCCCATGTTTGCATTTCCTACCCCTGCTCCCAAGTTCAGTTCTTCTGGTTTTAACCAGGCAGCAAACATCATTGTTTCCATGTGCTGGTGCATCCAATCATTTATTCAGCAAACCCTGATTGAGTACCTGCTATATGTCGGTCATTCTAAGCACAAGGTAATGAACCAGACGAAGTCTCTGCTCTCACAGAGCTTCCATTCCAGATGAAGAAGGTGATGGAGGTGTGGGTGGTAAAATGAAAAATTAAGAGAGAAAGAAGAAAGGGTGATAGTAGAGGGATTCTTCTAGACCAGTTGGGCAAAAAGGCCTTTCTGAGAGGTGACAATTGAGCAGAGACTGAGAGAAGTAAGGGATTGAGTTATGCAGGCATCTTGGGGAAAGCGTTCCGGGCAGGGGAAGCAGCAAGTGCAATACCCCTGAAATGGTAATATGCCTGATGTGTCTCAGGAGTGTCGAGGAGGCCAGTATGACTGAGGCAGAGCAGTCAGAGTCAGAGCTGCAAGAAATGCCATCCAAGAGGCTGACTGTTTAAGGGAAGAGATCCCATAAAGTCCTGAAAACAGTGGTAGAAAGTTCATATTTTATGGTGACTGACGTGAAACATCATTCAAAAGGTCTTCAGCCAAAAAGTTGATATGGTCAACTTACTTTCTAAAAAGTTCACTCCAGGGGTGCCTGGGTGGCTCAGTGGGTTAAAGCCTCTGCCTTAGGCTCAGGTTGTGATCTCAGGGTCCTGGGATCGAGCCCCGCATCGGGCTCTCTGCTCAGCAGGGAGCCTTCTTCCTCCTCTCTCTGCCTGCCTCTCTGCCTCCTTGTCATCTCTGTCTGTCAAATAAGTAAGTAAAAGCTTTAAAAAAAATAATAAAAAGGTCACTCTGATTGCTCTGCAGAAAAGTACACTTTGGGGCACGGATGGGAAAAGAAAACCAAGTACCATATTTTTTCAACTCAAAGACACACATTGTTTTCACATTTTAAGTTCTCTCAAGTCAACGTATGTCTTCAGTTGAAGACTCACAACCTGTCTTGGCCAAAGGTACAGATCGCATAGTTGCCCTGTCCCAAACACACACAGATAGTGGAAGTGTCTGCATCAGTACCTCTCGAACAAGTGCCAACAGCTTATAAGAAAAACGTGGCAACACGAGCCATAGAAAGCAAAGGATCGAGGGAAAGGGGAGTGGATGGGATGAATGAGAGATGCCTAACAACATTCTCAAATGAGAATAAAAGGTGGGCTAGCTCAACTGGCTTTTTTGCAGAAATTGATAAAGTGATTTTAAAATTCATATGAAAATTCCAGAAGACACAGAATAGGCAAAACAATCTTTAAAAAGAACAATTGGTGGGGCGCCTGGGTGGCTCAGTGGGTTAAGGCCTCTGCCTTCAGCTCAGGTCATGATCCCAGAGTCCTGGGATTGAGCCCCGCATCGGGTTCTCTGCTCGGCAGGGAGCCTGCTTCCTCCTCTCTCTCTGCCTGCCTCTCTGCCTGCTTGTGATTTCTATCTGTCAAATAAATAAAATAAATCTTTTAAAAAAAAAAAGAACAAGTGGAGGAATTATATCTCCTGATTTAGAAAACTTATTACAATGTTGGCATCGTAAGTTTTTCCAGTAGTGGCACTGGAATTAAGAGTAGACAGATCAATGGAAGAGAATTGAGATACACCCCACCCCACCCCCCCAAAATCTCTACATTTACAGTCAATTGATTTTCAACAAAGATGTCAAGAAAATTCAATGAAAACGAATAGTTTTTTCAACAAATGGTGCTGGGATAATTTTCTATTACATTTAAAAAAAGATAAATTTGGAGCCCTTTCTCACACTGTATACACAAATCAAATGAAGCATATCTGAATGTAGGAACTAAAACTCTAAAATTCTCAAAAGATGTAAGAGAAAATCTTCATGATCTGGGGTTACGCAATGTTTTTCTTAGGTAAATGACACCAAAAGTACAAGCAACTAAGTAAAAGTAGATAAATTGGCTTATGTCAAAATGGAAAACCCGTGTTACAAATGTTACCATTAGTAAGGTAAAGAATGGAGGGGCAGGAAATGTTTGCTAATCCCATAGCTCTTAAAACTTATGTCTAGAATATTTATTATTGTTTTTATTTTTCGTTCCAGTGTAGCTAACACACAGTGTTACACTCATTTCAGGTGTACAATATAGTGACCCAACAATTTGACACACCACTCGGTGTTCATCACAGGTGCACCTTTTAATCCCCATCACCTATTTGACCCCTCCCCTCTGGTAACCATCAGTGTCTTCTCTGTAGTCTGTTAAGTGTTTTATTTTTCCTTGATTTGTTTCTCTCCCCCCCGCCTTTTGCTCATTTGCTTCTGAGTGGGGGCACCTGGGTGCCTCAGTCAGCTAAGCACTTGCCTTCAGCTCAGGTCACGATCCCAGAGTCCTGGGATCAGCCAGACGTCAGGCTCCCTGCTCAGTGGGAGCGCCTCCTTCTCCTTCTCCCTCTTCTCCTTCGCTCCCCCACTTGAGCTATCCCTCAAATAAATAAATAAAACCTTTTTTTTAAATTCTACGTATGCGGGCACCTGTGTGGCTCAGTTAGCTGGGCATCTGCCTTTGACTGGAGTCGTGATCCCAGGGTTCTGGGATCGAGCCCCACATCAGGCTCCCTGCTCCATGGGGGACCTGCTTCTCCCTCTCCTTCTGCTTCTCCTCCTGCTTGTGTTCTCTTGCTCTGTCTCTCAAATAAATAAATAAATCTTTTTAAAAAATAAAATAAATAAAACTTCCACATATGAGTAAAATCATATGATATTGTCTTTGTCTGACTAACTTATTTCACGTAGCATGATACCCTCTGGCTCCATCCATGTCATTGCAAATGGCAAGCTCTCATTCTTTTTCATGGCTGAGTCATATTCCATTGTGTGTGCACCACATCTTCTTCATGCAATCATTCATCAATAGACACTTGGGATGCTTCTGTCGTTCGGCTATTATAAATTGTGCTGCAATAAACACAGGGGTGGGTGTGTCCCTTTGAGTTAGTGTTCATGTATTCTTTGGGTAAATTCCTAGGAGTGTCATTGCTGGATCATAGGGTCATTCTATTTTTAATTTTTTGTTGATTCTTCCTACTGTTTTCCACAGTGGCTATACCAGTTTGCATTCCCAACAACAGTGCAGGAGGGCTCCTTTTCCCCCACATCCTCACCAATACATGTCGTTTCTTGTGTTGTTGATTTTAGCTGTTCTGACAGGTGTGAGGTGATGCCTCATTGATGTTTTGGTTTGCATTTCCCTGATGGTAATGTCGATGAATATCTTTTTGTGTGTCCATTGGCCATCTGTATGTCTTCTTTGAAGAAACGTCTGTTCCTATCTTGTGCCCTCTTTTTAAAAAAAGATTTAATTAACTTACTTGTCAGTCTTCTATCCACTTTTTAATTGCACTATTTGTTTTTAATGTTGAGTTTTATAAGTTATTTACGTATTTTGGATACGAAGCCTTAATCAGGTATTCATTTGTAAACATCTTATTGATTTTTTTCCTTCGCTGTGCAAAAGCTTTTTATTTTGATAAGAGTTCCAATACTTTATTTTTGCTTTTGTTTCCCTCGCCTCAGGAGACATATCTAGGAAGAAGTTGCTGTAGCCGATGTCAAAGAAGTTTCTGTCTGTGTTCTCTTTTAGGACTTTTATGGTTTATGTCTCACATTTAGTTCTTTTATTTTAATTTATTTTTGCATATCGTGTCAAAAAGGGATCCATTTTCTTTCTTTCGCATGTTGCTATCCAGCTTCCCAACACCATTTGTTGGGAAATGGGAAATGGGAAAAGGGACTTTTTTCCCATTAGATATTATTTCCTATTTTGTCAAAGATTAATTGGCCACAGAGGTGCGGGTTTATTTCCCGGTTTTCTATTCTGTTCCATTTATCTGTGCGTCTGTTTTCTGTGCCAGTACCATCGTGTTTTGGGTGCCACAACTTTGTCATATAATTTGAAGTCCGGAATTGTGGTGCTTCCAGCTTTGGGTTTCTTTTTCAAGATTGCTTTGGCTCTTCAGAGTCTTTTGCAGTTTCATACAAATTTTGGGATTGTTCCAGCTCTGTGAAAAATGCTGGTGGTATTTTCACAGGGATTGCATTAAATGTGCTGATTGCTTTGGGTAGTTTAGACACGTTAACAATATCTGTTCTTCCGATCTATGAATCTATCTAGTGGTTTTCCATTTCTTTGTGTCTTCCTCAATTTCTTACATCAGTGTTTTGTAGTTTTCAGGATACATGTCTTTCACCTCCGTGGTTAGGTTAATTCCTAGGAATCTTATTATTTTTCGTGCAATTGTAAATGGACTGTTTTCTTTTTTTCTTTTGCTGCTTTATTATTACTGTATAAAAATGCAACAGATTTCCGTACACAGATTTTTTGTCCTGTAACTTTACTGAATTTGAGTATCAGTTTTAGCAGGTTTTTGGTAGAATCTTTCAGGTTCTCTATATAGAGTATCAAGTCATCTGCAAATAGTGAAAGTTTTACTTCTTCCTTACTGATCTGGATGCCTTCTGTTGTCTGATTGCTGAGGCAAAGACTTCCAGTTTTATGCTGAATGAAAATGACAAGAGTCTTGTTCCTGATCTTCAGGGAAAGGCTCTCAGGTTCTCCCTGTTGAGGATGATGTTAGCTGTGGGTTTTTCACAAAGAGCCTTTATTTTTTTTTAAGATTTTATTTATTTATTTGGGAGACAGAGATCAGAAGTAGGCAGAGATGCAGACAGAGAGAGAGGAGGAAGCAGGCTCCCTGCTGAGCAGAGAGCCTGATGCTGGGCTCGATCCCAGGACCCTGGGATCATGACCTGAGCCGAAGGCAGAGGCTTTAACCCATTGAGCCACCCAGGCGCCCGCAAAGAGCCTTTATTATGTTGAGGTACGTTCCCTCTAAACCTATTTTGTTGAGGGTTTTTATCATGAATGGATGATGTACTTTGTCAAATGCTTCTTCTACATCTACTGAAATGATCATATGGTTCTTATCCTTTCTTTCACTGATGGGATGCATCACTTCGATTTAAGTGTGAGTACTGAAGTACGCTTGCAACACAGCCCCCGGGCAACCCAGGAATAAATCCCACTCGATCGTGAATGATTTTTTTTAATGTATTGTTGGACTCAGTTTGCTGGTATTTTGTTGAGGACTTTTGCACCCTTGCTCATCAGGGATATTGTCGTGTAGTTCTCTTATGGCGGTGTCTTGCTCTGGTTTGGGTATCAGGGGAATGCTGGCCTTAGAGAATGAATTTGGGAGTCTTTGTGCCTTGTTCATTTTTTGGAAAAGTTTGAGAAGATTATAGGAATAAACTCTTCCTTAAATGTTAGAATTCCCCCTGAGAAGGCATCTGGTCCTGAACTTTTGTTTACAGTTTTTTCATTACTGATTCAATCTCATTGCAGGTAATCAGTCTGTTCAAATTTTCTATGTCTTTCTGTCTCAGCTTTGGTAGTTTGTATGTTTCTAGGAATTTGTCTATTTCTTCTAGGTTGTCTCACTTGCTGGCATACAGTTTTCCATAATGTTCTTTCATAACTGTTTGTGTCCCTGTGGTGTGGGATGTTATTTCTTCTCTCTCATTTGTGATTTTATTTACTTGAGTCCTTTCTCTTTTTTTCTTGATAAATCTGGTTAGAGATTTATTGATTTTATTAATTTTTTTCAAAGTCCTGGTTTCACTGATATATTCTGTTGTTATTTTCTACGTGTATTTCTGCTCTAATCTTTATTATTTCCTTCCTTCTGCTGGTTTTAGATTTTGTTTGTTCTTTTTCTAGCTACGTTAAGGTGTAAAGTAAGGTTGTTTAATTGAGATTTTTCTTGCTTCTTGAGGGAGGTCTGTATATAGCAATATATATTGCTATATATTTTCCTCTTAGAACCACTTTTACAGCACCTGAAAGGTTTGGGACTATTGTGTTCTCATTTTCATTTGTTTCCATGTGTTTTTTATTTCTTCTTTTATTTCCTAATTGATCTATTCATTATTTAGTAGCAGGTTATCTAACCTCCATGTATTTGTGGTCTTTCCAGAGTTTTTCTTGTGGTTCACTTCTAGTTTCATTCTGTTCCGGCCAGAAGAGATACATGGTTGTATTTCGATCTTCTTGAATCTGGTGAGGTTTGTTATGTGGGCTAATAATATGTGACCCATTCTGGAGAATGTTCCATGTGCACTTGAAAAGAATGTGTATTCTGCCCTTTGAGGATGGAATGTTCTGAACATATCTGTGATGTCCATCTGTTCCAGTGTGCCATTTTATGTATTTGGTTACTCCTGTCCTGGTTGCATAAATACTTACAATTGTTATATCTTCTTGTTGTTGTTATGTATCTTCTTCTTTATTATTATTAATTATATAGGGTTCTTCTTTGTCTATTGTTAATCTTTGTGTTAAAGTCTATTTTGTCCAATGTAAGTACTGTTACTCCGGATTTCTTTTGACACCTGTATAATATGTGTTTCTCCATCCCATCACTTTCAACCTGCAGGTGTTTATAGGTCTGAAGTGAGTCCCTTGTAGGCAGCATATGGATGTGTCTTGTCTTTTTATCCATTCTGTCACCCTGTGTCTTTTGATTGGAATGTTTAGTTCAATTACAAAGTAATTATTGATAGATATATATTTACTGTCATTTTATTTGTTCTGTGGTTGTTTCTGAAGATTTTCTCGAATCCTTTCTTATCTTTCTCTCTTTCATGGTTTGCTGGTTTTCTTTAGTGATATATTTGGATTTCTTTCTCTTTGTTCTTTGTATATTCATTCGTGGTTTTTGATACGTGGTTACCACTAGGTTTTATACATAACATCTTCTGCATGTAACAGTCTATATTTTTTTAAAGATTTATTTTATTTATTTGAGAGAGAGAGAGAGAATAAAGAGAACTGGGAGAGGGGCAGAGGAAGAGGATTTCAGGTAGACCCTGCACTGAGCCCAATATGGGGCTTGATCTCATGACCCTGAGTTCACGACCTGAGCCGAAATCAAGACTTGGACACTTAAATGACTGAGCCACCCAGGAACCCCATAGCAGTCTATATTAAGTTGATGGTTATTTAAGTTTGAATCCATTCTTTACTTAACTCCTCTCCATGTTTTAGGTATATGGTGTTATATTTTATATCATTTTACTTTGTGAGTTCCTTGACTGATTTTTTTTTTACAGAAATATTCATTTTTACTGCTTTTGTGTTTTCTACCTTCATACTATCACTTTTGGACTCTACTTCCCACTCAAAAACTCCTCTTTAATATTTCTTGCAGAACTGGTTTGGTAGTTATGAATCCCTTTAACTTTCGTTTGTCTAAGAAGCTCTTTATGTCTCCTCCTATTCTAAATGACAGCCTTGCTGGATAGAGTATTCTTGTTTGCAGATTTTTCCCATTCAGCACTTTGAATATATCATGTCACTATTTCTGGATTGGAAAGTTACCACTGAAAAATCTGGTGGTAACCTTATGGAGTTCCCTTTGTATGTAACTGTCTTCTTTTGTCTTACTGATTTTTTTTATTATTATGTTATGTTAGTCACCGTATGGTACTTCATTAGTTTTGATGTAGTGTTCCATGATTCAATGTTTGCATATAACACCCAGTGCTCCATTCAATATGTTCCCTCCTTAATATCCATCACCAGACTTACTCATCCCTCACCCCACTCCCCTCTAAAACCCTCAGTTTGTTTCCTGGATTCCATAGCCTCTCACAGTTCATCTCCCTCTGCGAATTCCCCTTCTTTTTTCCCTTCCTTCTCCTAATGTCCTCCATGATACTCCTTATGTTCCACAAATATGTGAAACCATAATTGACTTTCTCTGCTTGACTTATTTCACTCAGCATAATCTCTTCTAGGCTCATCCATGTTAATGCTAAAGCTGGGTATTCATCCTCTCTGATGGCTGAGTAATACTCCGTTGTATACATGGACCACATCTCCTTTATCCATTCATCTGTTGAAGGGCATCTTTGCTCTTTCCACAGTTTGGCTGTTGTGGACATTGCCACCATAAACATTGGGGTACATATGACCCTTCTTTTCACTACCCAGTAGTGCAATTGTGGGTCATAGGGTAGCTCTATTTTTTACTTTTTGAGGAACCTCCATACTTTTTTCCAAAGTGACT
Organism: Mellivora capensis; assembly: GCA_004024625.1. Classification (NCBI taxonomy): domain Eukaryota; kingdom Metazoa; phylum Chordata; class Mammalia; order Carnivora; family Mustelidae; genus Mellivora; species Mellivora capensis. The sequence goes on from PISX010011733.1 coordinate 25,883, forward strand.
GTACCAATTTGCATTCCCACCAACAGTGTAAGAGGGTTCCCCTTTCTCCACATCCTCTCCAACATTTGTTGTTCCTTGCTTTCTCAATTTTTGCCATTCTAACTGGTTTAAGGTAGTATCTTAATGTGGTTTTGATTTGAATTTCCCTGATGGCTAATGATGTTGAACATTTCTTCATGTTTCTTAACCATTTGTATCTCTTCATTGGAGAAGTGTCTGTTCATGCTTTCTGCCCATTTTTTGACATGATTATCTGGGGTTTTTTTTGAAGGGGTGTTGAGTTTGAGAAGTTCTTTATGGATCTTGGATATCAGCCCTTTGTCTGTAGTGGCATTTGCAAGTATCTTCTCCCATACCGTGGGTTGCCTCTTTGTTTTGTTAACTGTTTCCTTTGCTGTGCAGAAGCTTTTTGTCTTGATTAAGTCCCAAAAGTTCATTTTTACTTTTTATTCCCTTGCCTTTGGAGACGTGTCTTGAAAGAAGTTGCTTTGGCCAGTGTCAAAGAGGTTACTGCCTATGTTCTCCTCTAGGATTCTGATGGATTCCTGTCTCATGTTAAGGTCTTTTATCCATTTGGAGTTTATCTTTGTGTATGGTATAAGCGAATGGTCGAGTTTCATTCTTCTATACATAGCTGTCCAATTTTCCCAGCACCATTTATGGAAGAGACTGCCTTTTGTCCATTGGATATTTTTTCCTGCTTTGTCAAAGATTATTTGACAATAGAGTTGAGGGTCCATGTCTGGGCTCTCTATTCTGTTCCATTGATCTATGTGTCTGTTTTTATGCCAGTACCATGCTGTCTTGGTGATCACGGCTTTGTAATATAGCTAAAAATCAGGCAACGTGATTCCCCAGCTTTGTTTTTCTTTTTCAACATTTCCTTGGGATTCAGGGTCTTTTCTGGTTCCATACAAATTTTAGGATGATTTGTTCCAGCTCTTTGAAAAATGCCGATGGCATTTTGATCAGGATGGCCTTGAAAGTATAGTTTGCTCTGTGGTATAGATTGCAGTGAAGACAAGTATAGACTGTATAGATTGTATACTGAAAGTATAGATTGCAGTGTAGACATTTTAACAATGTTTATTCTTCCTATCCATGAGCATGGAATATTTTTCCTTCTTTTTGTGTCTTCTTTGATTTCTTTCATGAGTGTTCTGTAGTTCCTCGAGTACAGATTCTTTGCCTCTTTGGTTAAGTTTATTCCAAGGTATCCTATGGGTTTTGGTGCTTTTGTAAATGGAATCAATTCTCTAATTTCTATTTCTACAGTTTTGTTGTTACTGTATAAGAAAGCAACTGATTTTTATGCATTGATTTTGTATCCTGCCACATTACTGAATTGCTGTATGAGTTCTAGTAATTTGGGGTGGAGTCATTTGGGTTTTCTGCATAAAGTATCATGTCATCCCTGAAGAGAGAGAGTTTGACTTCTTCTTTGCCAATTTGAATACCTTTTATTTCTTTTCATTGTCTGATTGCGGTTGCTAGGACTTCCAGTACTATGTTGAACAAAAGTGGCAGAGTGGTTATCCTTGTGTTCCTGATCTTAAGGGAAAGGCTTTCAGCTTTTCCCCATTAGAATAATATTTGCTGTGGGTTTTTCATGGATGGAATGTATGAAATTGAGGAATGTTCCCTCTATCCCTATACTCCAAAGAGTTTTAATTGGGAAAGGGTGAAGTATTTTGTCAAATGCATTTTCTGCATCAATTGAGAGGACCATGTGGTTCTTCTCTCTTCTCTTATTAATTTGTTTTATTACATTGATTGGCAAATGTTGACCCACCCTTGTATCCCAGGGATAAATCCCACCTGGTCATGGTGGATAAACTTTTTAATGTGCTGTTGGATCCTATTAGCAAGGAGCTTGTTGAGAATTTTGGCATGCATATCCATCAGGGTTATTGGTCTGAAATTGTCCTTTTTGATGGGGTATTTGCCTGTTTTGGGGATCAAGGTAATGCTGGCCTCATAGAAAGAGTCTGGAAGTTTTCCTTCTGTTTCTGTTTTTTGAAACAGCCTCAAGAGAATAGGTATTATTTCTTCTTCAACTGTTTGGTAGAATTTCCCAGGAATCCATCAGATCCTGGACTCTTGTTTTTATGGGAGGTCTGTGATCACTACTTCAATCTTGTTACTAGTTATTGGTCTGTTCAGGTTGTCAATTTCTTCTTGTTTTAGTCTTGGAAGCTTATGGGTTTCCAGGAATGTATCCATTTCTTCTAGGTTGCTTAACTTATTGGCATATAGCTGTTGATAAAAATTTTTGATGATTGTTTCTATCTCCTTGGTGGTAGTCATGATCTCTCCCTTTCATTCATGATTTTATTAATTTGGATCCTTCCTCTTTTCTTTTGGATAAGTCTAGCCAGCAGTGTATTGATCTTATTAATTCTTTCAAAGAACCAGCTTCTAGTTTCGTTGATGTGTTCTACTGCATTTCTGATTTCTAATTCATTGATCTCTGCTCTAATCTTAATTATTTCCCTTCTCGTGCAGGGGTTAACCTTAATTTGTTATTGACTCTCCTGTTCTTTAAGGTGTGAAGATAGTTTGTGTATTTGACACTTTTTAATTTTTTTGAGTGAGGCTTGTATGGCTATGTATTTCCTCCTTAGGACCACCTCTGCCATATCCTATAGGTTTTGGACTGATGTGTTTTTGTTCTCATTGGTTTCCATGAATTGTTTAAGTTCTTCTTTGATTTTCTGGTTGATCCCAACATTCTTTAGCAGGATGCTCTTTAACTTCCAGGTGTTTGAATTCCTTCCAAACTTCTTCTTATGATTGAGTTCCACTTTCAAAGATTGTGGTCTGAGAATATGCAGGGAATAATCTCAGTCTTTTGGTATCAGGTGAGACCTGATTTGTGACCCAGTATGTGGTCTATTCTGGAAAAATCCCGTGTGCACTCAAGAACAATGAGTATTCTGTTGTTTTGAGGGTACTTTTTTCCTGCTGGTTGTAAGAACTCATGAGATTTGGCTCCTCTTGTTTTCAAAGCCAAATGTTATGGAGATTCACCTTCCCCATCTGGGGTATCTCGTATGATACCCTGTTTTTTGCCTTTCTCCACACACCAGCTCTCTCCCCCACCATGGATGGCCACAGTCCATTTGCTCCCAAACTGTGTCCTTCCTTTCCTACCTTCTTCAAAGGGGCTCCTTCTCTACCATTAGTTGTGGAGTTTGTTCAGCCAGTCTTCCAGTCTTCAGGTCATTTTCTGGGTTATTTACACTGATGTGAGTGCTATCTAGTTGCGTCCCTGGAATGAGGTGAGCTTAGGGTCTTCCTACTCTGCCATCTTCCCAGACTTTGTGTATAGATTTTTTTTTAAATAAGGTCCACACCCAGTGTGGAGCCCAATGAAGGGCTTGAATTTACAATCAAGACTGGAGCTGAGATCAAAAGTCAGATGCTTAACCAACTGAGCCACCAGGCACGCTTATTTCCAGAATATTTTAAGAACTCTTATAACTCAGTAGTAGAAAGATAAACAATTCTATTAAAAATAGGCAAAGGATCTCTTCTTTCCCCAAAGAAATGGAAAAATGGCCAATAAGCACACAAAAAGATGCTGAATATCATTTGTTATCAGGGAAATTCAAAACACAACCACAGTGAGATAATACTTCATAGCCATTGGGATGACTATAATCAAAAAGACTATTAACAACTGTTGACTGGATGTGGAGAAATCAGAACCCTCATAAACAGCTACTGAGAATACAAAATGGCACAACCACTTTAACAAATAGTCTAGCAGTTCCTCAAAATACTAAACATAGAGTTACCATTTGACCCAGCAATTCTACCCCTAAATGTATGTCAAAGAGAAATGAGCAAGTCTACACTAATTTGTGCTTGAATGTTCATAGCAGTATTATTCTTAACTATTCTATCAGTATACTGTCAAGAAGTGAGGGGAAAACCCAAATGTCTCAACTGGTGAATGAATAAACAAAATATGGCATGAAATACTATTCAGCATTTACTTGTATTGAAATACTACTCAGTAATAAGAGGCAACAAAGTACTGATAAATGTTACAATGTGAATGAACCTCAAAAACATTATGGTCAGGGGTGCCTGGGTGGCTCAGTTGGTTAAGTGTCCAACTCTTGATTTTGGCTCAGGTCATGATCTCTGGGTCAGGAGATCCAACCCCACATCAGGTTCCATGCTGGGTATGGAGCCTGCTTGAGGCTCTGCTCTCTCTCCCTCTTCCCCTCTCTTCCCACTGGAGCTCTCTCTCTCTCTAAAAAACAAAGAAAAAGCCCCTCACATTATGCTCAATGAAAAAAAAATCCAGACATATAAAGAATACATATTGTCTAGCTCCACTTATAATGAATATCCAGAAAAAAAAAACACCAAATCTATAGAGACAGAAATCAGTGGCCACCCACAACAGAGGATAGGAGTCAGGAGTGGATGTAAATAAGCATGAGATTTATTTTGGAGTGATGGGAATGTTCTAAAATTAGAGTATGGCAATGGTTGCACAATTCTGTAAATATACTAAACATCATTTAATTATACATTTGAAATAGATAGGTTTTATATTATGTAAATTACATTTCAAGAAAGCTATTTTTTTAAGTAGACAGAGTCTATATAATTGCAAAGCCAGTCAAAGAGCCCAGCGCCAATGGCCCTTATACTTTTATGGATTCTTGTTAAAAATGCTGCATCACCTACACTTGTAATGTTTCCCAAAATTGTGGAAAAATCATGCACGTTAATGACTTCTAGTTAAAATGTGATTCCGAAGAGTGGACTCTGAATATGATGAAGTCATATCTTAATCCAGTGGTTCTCAAAGTGTGAGACAGCAGTGTCAACTTCGCCTGGGAACTTTACCTCATAACAATGCAAATTTTTGAGCCCCACTGAATCAGATGTCCTAAATCAGGACCTCTGGGGGTGGAGCCCAGGAATCCATATTTTAACAAACCCTCCAACTGATACTGATACAGGCTCAGGTTTGAGAATCAATGTCTTATTGAATTATTTCATTTATATTTTTCTTTCCATGTCTGTGTAAGAGAGAGGATTAAAAATCTAATTCTAAAAATCATTTAAAAAATCATTGTGTATGTATAAAAATAAGACTTCTATGTCTTATTAAAGCATTGCGTCATCATTTCATTAATGCTGCCCGAAGAGATGGTGGATGTGACAGAGAGTGACATCTTGGGCAGATGACGTCTATAAGCAGGTTATTGCAGTTGGCATACCGGAGGCATGGGGCGAGGCAGGAGCCTGGTCAGCTATGCCGCAGCTACTCCGCAGCCTGGCCTTGAGGTTGTATCTCTCCTTCTTTTCTTGTCACCCTTCACACTGGGCTTGAGACTGCTCTGAAACCCCAATGAGGACAAGAGCTCCCCATTTTAGCATCTCTTGAATCAAGGCTGCAGAATCTTCTAGCAGTTTCTCCACATCTCTGGTCAGATTCCTCTCCACCTCTAAAACCCCACACAACATACACATCTCCTTGGACTTCTTTATGCTTGTTTCAGAGGGAATTAAGGGACAAGAAAGGCAAATGGGCGTTTAGTCTGACGTCTTGAACAAGAACACCCTGTCCTTTTCAAGGAATAAATGGGTTTGACGCTATATCAAAACCAAAACAAATCAAGAAAACAAAAACAAAAAACAGAATTCTGATACCCAATCTGGAAAAGAAAAAAGAAAAAGGAAAAAATCAGAAGGAAGGAAAATGCTGCCCCAAACTCACCAACAAATGTAGAATTAAAGAAGTGGCAAACTAATTCCAGCAACACAGTAAGAGTCATGGCCACCTACAGTTCATCCCAGTAATGCAAGACAGTTAAATTATGATGTTTAATATAGTGAAATGTCACAAAAACTAGGCCCATTAAGAAAAATCACTACATTTTTCAGAGGAAGGCCCAAAGGGCGCCTGACTGCCTCAGTTGAAAGAACATGTGACTCGGTCTCGGGGTTGTGTGTTTGAGCCCCATATGGGGTGTAGAGATTACTTAAAAAAAAAATAAACTTCAAAAAAAGGAAGCCTCAAAGGGCCTGTGCTATTTAATACATATTCTTGATAAAACACAGTAACTAGAATTAAAAGCATTCTCCTTTCATACGATAAAAATTTTATATCTTAATTAAACACCCAACTTACAGCATAGAACACTTTTGACTGGGCCATTTCCATAAAAGCAAGAATAATACAAGAGTAGCATGATTACTATTTTACAGTGTTGTAGGAGTTAGGCCTGATGCAAAGATATTTGATGCAGGCACAAGTGCATAACAATAGTAAATATTATCACATATTGTCAACAGGAGTATTAGCACACATTATCAAATACCTAAAAAACCCAAGTGTGTCAAAAACAAACTGAAAGTTAACAAGAAAATTCACTCAAGGAGAAAGAACTTTTAGAATTAATCATTTTTTATTTAGAAAAAAAGTAGAGGGTAGGGAGAGAATCAATTCAAAGTGATAACAAGAAAATATCTAAAATGAATCTGACGGAACTTTTTCCAGAGATTTAACAGTATTGAGGTTGGATATATTTTTTTAAAGATTTTATTTATTTATTTGAGAAAGAGAGAGCACAGAGGGAGAGCCAGAGGGAGAAGGGGACTCCCTGCTGAGCAGACCTGATAGGGGACTCATCCCAGGATCCTGAGATCATGATCTGAGCTGAAGGCAGATGCTCAACAAATTGACCCACCCAGGTGCCCTGAGGCTGAATTTATTTTTGATGTTGAATTGTATTTAAAAGTTTGTTTTTTACTAAAAAGAGTTATGTATACTCTTAAATAAAAGTCACATAGTTCTACAAGGCTCACCCCAACCCCAATCTTCAATATCCTGGCATGCGACTCCTTCTTGGCTTCTCAGTTCCCAGTGTTTCTATGGACTTCCCACTGCAGAAGACTAGGATTAGCTCTCAGTCGTGCCCCACACCCACTGCTCCCACACAGCCCTCCCATGCCCCAGGATCACCGTGTGCCTCTATCAGACTTGAGAGTAACACCGTTCCGTTTACACGGATATTCCCTGTCATGAATTCCCTGTTATGAATCCTTTTCCTCTTAGAAACAACTTCTCCTTCCCCTGGAGTTTAATACATTTCTTGATTTTTTCATTTCACGTTTTTTATTAGCAGACTTTATTTATTGGAGAAGTTTTAGGGTCACAGGAAAAAATGAATGGAAAGTAGAGTTCCCATCTACCCCCACTCTGCACACACAAATTTCCCCCTATTATTAACATCTTACATCACAGTGGTACATTTGTTAGAATTGATGAGTCAATATTGATACATTAGTATTATCTAAAGTCCACAGCTTACATTAGAGTTCATTCTTCGTATTGTATAATCTATGGATTTGACAAACGCATAATGATAGGTATTCTGCCATCGTAATGCTGTACAGAATAGTTCCGCTGCCCCCCACCTGTTCGTCCTTCCTCCTTCCCTCTGAATCCCTGGCAAACACTGATCTTTCTACTCTTCCAGGACAAGGACTTTGCTCGGTCTCTTCACTGTTGCGTCCCCAAAGATAGACCAGTGCTTGCATCTGCTGGTAGATGACTGAACGAAAGACCGTGGTGTGGGCCTATTGGCTTTTGTCTCTTCAGTTCTGGGAAATTTTCTGGGACCATTTCTTTCATTACAGTCACCCTTTTTTTTCTGTATTTATTTCTCTATTTTCTACCTCCAGAACTTCCATCACTGGGATGTTGGACTTCTTTGGGTAATCCTTGAATTTTCTTATCTTTTCTTTCCTATTTTCAGATTCCTTTCGCTCTATTTTATGGCAAGTTTCTTAATTTTATCTTCCAAACATTCAACTGAGTTTTATCATGAGTTCTATTTTGCTAATTTCCAAGCGTTCCTTTTTGTTCTGAGTGTTCTTTTTTTTAAAATAGCATCCTGTTCTATTCCTGCTTAATGAATGTATTGTGCTTTCTTACCTCTTGGAGATTATTAATGATTGTTCTTTTCAAAGTTTTCTTTTTCCTGAATTGTCTCTGTTTCCTCTGAGGTGCTTGCTGGCTGTTTGTTTGCATTATAATTTTTTATGTGAGAGCACATTCCCTTAGCCATTAGGTGGGTCTTGGTGTTCTACTCATGTTTAGAAGGTGGGGGCTAAGAAGCTGGTTGGAACCTGGGAATCCTGAGGCTCTGGCCAAGCATGGAAGGTGGTCTGGCTGGGCCAGTCCACTGGAGATACCCTGATGTCAGGATCTTAAGTCTTTCCCCTGGAATGGTCAGGATTCTTAGCAGGACATTGCCTGTAATATTGGGGCATTGTTAGTAATGCTAGTAAGAGAGGAAGGCTGGCGACGGGTCTCTGCATTCGTAATATAAATGTTCATTTAATTTCATTACAGTTCACCTGCCTCAGTTGGACTAGTGTCTCCCATCCACCACAACACACTTCTCAGGTAGTAAACCTGCAGTTGTCTGCGGGGCTGGGTGGGGGTGGGGGAGAAGTTGTGGGCACACATCAGGGTTGGGGGTGGGGAGCTCAGGATGCAGTTGCTTTGCTTTTTTCTTTTCTTTTTTACTTTTTACATTGAAATAATTTTAGATTTATGTCAAAGCTGCTAAAATAGAGTAGACCGTTCTTGTGTAGGATTCACTCATCTTCCCCTGATGTTAACATCTTACATAACCTTATTGCAATGATCAAAGCCAGGATATTGGCACTGATACAATACTATCAACTAAACTGCAGGACTTGTTTGGATTTTAACAATTTTCTATGCACTCAGGGTTGTTTTCTTTCTTTTTCCATATTCAGTTCTATGAATTTTTTGATGGTGCAACCACCACCATTATCAGGTTACAGAACAGTTCTATCATTTCCAATGACTCCCTCATGCTCTTTCTTTAAGATCCAACCCTCTTCCCCAACCACTCTCTGGATACTGGGCTGACAACACAAGTTCCAAGGAGTCTACCGTGAATAACCTCATTAGCATAAGCTATCAGGTGTGGTCTCAGGAGCCCACTGTAAATAACAAGGACACTCAGGAAATGCCAAAAGTTTAGAAGTGAGCCCGCAACGATGGGCAGACTTCTCTTTGGGTGATTCCTTATTACTCATGCTATAGAATAATGTGGGAAGAATTGACATCGTTACAACGTTGAATTTTCTAATTCATGAAGATGACATGTCACTCCATTTATTTAGCTCCTCTTTGATTTTTTTAAATCACTGTTTTGTACTTTTCAGCATACAGATGTACTTTTTTTTTTTTTTAGAATTTTATTTGGGGGAACTATTGTGTACGGTATTATTTTAAATTTTGGTTTTCAATTGTTTATTGCTAATATATAGAAATGCAATTATTTTTTATGTGTTTGCCTTGTGTTCTGTGACCTTGTTAAGCTCAATTATAAGTTCTAGCCATTTTGTTGTCAATTTCTTAGGATCTTCTGCATAAATAATTTTGTGGACAGTTTTATTCCTTCCTTTGTGCTATGTCTTCTTTTGTTGTTGTTTTTCACTCTGTGTTTTTTACCCTTTTTTTCTTGCCTTATTGCACTGGCTAAGATTTTCAGTACTGTATTGAATAGGAGTGGTAAGAGCAGATATCCTTGCCTTTTCTACTCAATTTTAGAGGAAAAGCATTCAATCTTTCAGTATGAAGTATGATGGGATGCCTGGATGGCTCAGTCAGGATGCTCAGTCAAGCATCCAACTCTTGATTTTGGCTCAAGTCATGATCTCAGGGTTGTGAGAGAGAGTCCTGTGTTGGGCTCATCACTGGTTGTGGAGCCTACTTAAGATTCGCTCTCTCTCTCTCTCTCTCTCTCTGGGATGCCTGGGAGGCTCAATTGGTTGAGCATGTGCCTTTGGCTCAGGTCATGATCCCAGGGTTCTGGAATCAAGTCCTGCATCGGGCTCCTTGCTCAGCGGGGAGTCTGCTTCTCCCTTTGCCTGCCTCTCCCCAGCTCCCCCTGTTTGTGCTCTCTCTCTCTCATAAATAAATAAAATTGTTTTAAAAAGATTCTCTCCTTTTCCCTCTGCCCCTTCCCACCCCCACTCACACACATTCTCTCTCTCTCAAAAAAAAAATATGAAGTATGGTATTACCTGCAGGTATTTTATAGATAGTGTCCTTTATCAATCTAAAAAAAGATAGTTGCTTTCTATTGCTAGTTTGCTGAGATTTTTCATGAACATGCACTGAATTTAGTTAAATGCTTTTCTACACCCATTGATATGATCATGTGCTTTTTCTTCCATGAGCTGTTAATATGGTGAATTAGCTTGATTGGTTTTTGAATGCTTACCCAAGTTTTCATTTCTAGAATACAGCCCACATAGTGATGTTGTACTGTTCTTATATTTGGCTGAAATTGATTTACTAATATTTTTTAAAGATTTTCATTTATTTATTTCAGAGAGAGTGTGTTTGTGTGTGTGTGTGTGAGAGAGAGAGAGAGAGAGAATGAGCAGGGGGAGCAGCCTCCCCATCAACCAAGGAGCCCAATTTGGATTCGATCCCAGGACCCTGGGATCATGACCTGAGCTGAAGGCAGACACTTACCCAATTGAGCCACCTAGGCATCCCTGATATACTAATATTTTATTTGTATTTTTATGCCCTTGTTTATGAGGGATATTGTTCTGTGTTTTTTTTTCCCTCTGTACTGTCTTATCTGGTTTTGCTACTAAGATAATGTTGGCCTTATAAAATTAGTTGGAGAGGGCCGCCTGGGTGGCTCAGTGGGTTAAAGCCTCCGCCTTCGGCTCAGGTCATGATTCCAGGGTCCTGGGATCGAGCCCCACATCGGGCTCTCTGCTAGGCGGGGAGCTTGCTTCCTCCTCTCTGCCTGCCTCTCTGCCTACTTGTGATCTCTGTCTGTCAAATAAATAAAATATTTATTTTTAAAAATAAATAAATAAAATTAGTTGGAGAAGGATTTTCTTTCTATTTTCTAGGAAAACGTATGTAGAATTGGTGTTTTTTCTTTAAATATTTGGTATAATTCACAACTGAAATCATCTGGACTATGGGCTATGTCCCCTAAAGGTTTATATGTTGATGTCCTAACCCCGGTGCCTCATACCTAGTGATTTTATTTTGAGATAGGATCTTTAAAGAGGAAGTTAGGTTAAAATGAACTCAATAAGAGTGTGCCTAATCCAATATGATTGGTATCCTTATAAAAAGAGATTAAGACACAGACGTATATAGAGGGAAGACTGTATTAAGACAGAGGGAGGAGACAGCCATCAGCAAGCCAAGGTGACAGACCCCAGAAGAAACCAACCCTGCTAACATCTTGATCTCAGACTTCTAGCAGCCAGAATTTTAGGAAAATAAATTTGTTTTTTTCAGCCACTACGTCTATGATTCTTTTAATGGTGACTTAGCATGGGGATTTATTTTTTGGAAGGTTTTAAACTATAAATTCAATGTCTTTAATAGCTACGGGACTTTTCAAAGTATCTATTTCATCTTGAATAAGTTTTAGTAGTTTGTAGTTTTTTAAAGAATTGGTCCATTTAGCAATAAAATTTATACATGTATGGATTTTTGTGGTATTTCCTTTTAATTTTGTTTTCCTTTTAATTTTTTTAAGTTTGGTTGGGGTGTGTAGTGATGTCCCCACTTTCATTTATAACATTAGTCATTTGTGTCTCTTCTCTTTTAATCTCTGTCAGCCTTGCTAAAAGTTTATTCATTTTACTTATCGTTTCATAAAACAAGTTACTAGTTTCCATTGATTTTTTTTCTGTTTCTTTATAATTTTATTGATCGCTACTCTTATCTTTATTATTTTCTTCCTTCTGCTTGATTTGGGTTTATTTGGATTTTCTTTTCCCAGTTTCTTGATGTGGAACATTATGCAATTGATTTGAGATATTTCTTCTCATTCAGTTAAAAAGTACTTTCTCATTTATCTTCTGATTTCTTCTTTGACCCCTGGATTTTTCAGAAGTATGATATTTAGTTTCCAAATATTTGGTGTTTTCTATATACTTTTCTGTAATTCATTTCTAATTAATTCCATTGTAATCAGATGCTACACCTTGTCTCACTTGTATCTTTCTAAATTTATCAAAACTTCTGGTCCAGAACTTGGTTTATCCTAAAAATAATGTGTATTTTATTATTGCAAGGGTCCAGAACATGCCATCTCTAAATATGCCATTCTGGCCAATTGATTATTTTAGGCTAAAGGCACTTGAGAAACTGCAGATGACAAGGGCTCTCTGACATTCTCCTTTTTACATAAAAACAGATCATAAAATTTCCCATGAGAAAGGCACCCTCCATGTACCATGAAGAGAACAGAATTCTTATCACCAGAGATCTGTACAAACAAACTTAATAAAATAACTTTTATCTCCTGCCCGTTTTCCATCTATTTCCTGGTCACTTGTCCCACAATTTATTGCCCCTGGCCCAAGCCCCTTTGCCTTGTTACATTCTCTCTCAATTTATTGTTCTTTGTGTAGAAAGGTATGTAAGCTTTGGGGCCTCATAGCTTTTCCAGGTCTTTATTTTCCATCTGAAGACTCCTGTCTACGTGTAAAAGTAGTAATTACATCTGTGTACTTTTTTTCCTGTTAATATTTCTTAAGCCAGTTTAATTCTTAGGTCAGCCACAAAACCTAAGAGGGTAGAAGAGAGTTTTTTCTTCTCGACACTATTGTTGGGTAGAGTATTCTATAAATATTAGTTAAGTCAAGTTGATTGATAGTGTTTTCCAAGTTCTTGTACATTCTTACTGATTCTGACTACTCTTTTATCAGTTATTGAGAGGTTGTTGAAGCATCCAACTATAACTGTGGTTATAGCTATTTCTGCCTGCATTGCTATTAGTTTTTGCTTCATAAATTTCAAAGCTCTCTTTTCTAACGCATGATTAGGATTGTGGTGTCCTAGTCACTGAACCCTTAGTCATTATGAAATGACCTTTTTATCTTTGGTAATGTGCTTTGCTCTGAACTCTACTTTGTTTTATACCAATATAATTATTCTGGGTTTTTTTATTGGAGGTGGCATGAACGATTTCTTTCCTTCTTTTTACTTTTAACCTATTTGTGTCTTTATATTTAAATTTGGTCCCTTGAAGCTGCCATATAGGTAGGTAGAACTAATAGATTATGATTTTTTGTGCAATCTGACCATTCTGCCTTTTAACATGACTTTGATTTAATTGGTGTTTATACTGTTTATATTTACTGTTATTAATTTTATGGTAGAATTTGATTCATTTGGCTACTTATCTATTTATCTCACATGTTCTCTGTTCTGTTCTCCTCACCCCTGAGGCAAAACCCTTCTTAGGCTCTACCCGATGCTTTTGTAACTGGTGGGAACAGGAACTATCCCGGGTCCTGTCTGAACTGAGGTTTGCTCTTGCTAAATTCTGAGAGGATTCTTTCCCAATATTAGGTAGCTCCTTACACGTACACATCGATCAGAACTCACAGGAGACTGAGTTTCTCTGCCAAAGTCTAGCAATTCTCTATCGACGCAGCTCTCTTCTCTCCACTACTCAGCCCCGAAAACTCTGCACATCTTGGTCTCCCTGGATTCCCAGCCCTGTAACAAGTCAGGGAGACTGTTGGGGTCCCGACGGGTTCCCCCTCAATGCACCATGGCCTGGAAACTCGCCTTAGACTGCAAGCTGGGATAAGCATAGGGTTTATCTCATTGTTTCTTATCCTTCAGGGATCATCATTCTTCCTTGTCTTATGTCCGCTGTCTTGAGAGTCAAATCTTATATTATGTCTGATATTTAGCCAAATTTTTGGTTTTTCAAGTGAGTGGGTAAGTCCAATCCTGCTACTCCCTGCTGACCAATAGCAAAAGTCTGGAAATCAGACACATACAAATTTTATACATAATAAAGGAATCAATAGGGATAATTATAGGGCGCCTGGGTGGCTCAGCGGGTTAAAGCCTCTGCCTTCAGCTCAGGTCATGGTCCCGGGGTCCTGGGATCGAGCCCCGCATCGGGCTCTCTGCTTAGCGGGGAGCCTGCTTCCTCCTCTCTCTCTCTCTGCCTGCCTCTGCCTACTTGTGATCTCTGTCAAAGAAATAAATAAAATCTTTAAAAAAAAAAAAAGAAAAAAAAAGAAATAGGGATAATTATGACATGAATGGTTTTAGAGAAAGCAGTTATAGATCTTGATTTATTACATAACACTAAAATAAACTACAGATAGACAAAAAAGAGTTAAATAAGATTGTTTTTTTAAAAAGATTCTAAAATTTATTTATTTGAGAGAGAGAGCACATGCACGAGGGTGGGGGGCAAACCGGGAAGGAGAGGAGGAGGGAACCTCCAGCGGACTCTGTGCCAAGCATGGAGCCCAATGGAGGGCCTGACCTCCACCTTGCGATCAGGACCAGAGCCGAAACTGAGTCGGATGCTTAAACACCTGAGCCCCCAGGTACCCCAAGAATGAAATAACATTCTAAACCTTTAAACATGAAATCATTAAAGGAAACTGTGGATGGATATGCTCATGATCTCATGTAAGCAAGAACTTCTTGAGTCTAAAATAATGAGAAGAAGTAGAAGTTATAAAGAAGTTGAAGTATTGAATTTTTTGTTTTTAATAAACTTGTACTTTGGAATAATTTTAGATTTGTAGAAAAGTTGCAAAGATAATCCAAAGAGTTTCCATATGCCCGTCACCCATCCCCCACCCAAGGTCATCATCATACACTATCATGGTGCTTTGGTCAAAAGTGAGAAACTGGGGCGCCTGGGTGGCTCAGTGGGTTAAGCATCTGACTTCGGCTCAGGTTGTGATCTCAGGGTCCTGGGATTGAGTCCCAAATCGGGCTCTCTGCTCAGCGGGGAGCCTGCTTCTCCCTATCCCTCTGCCCCACCCCCGCCCCCACTCGTGTGCACTCGCTCTCTCTCGCAAATAAATATAAAATTTTTTAAAGCAATAAATTGACATTGGCACATTTCTGTTGACTAAACTTTACATTTTATTTCAACTACAGTTTTTTTACTAATGCTTTTTTTTTTCTATTCAGGATCCAATATATCCAAGTGAAAGGATATTGCTTTTAGAAGAGTCATATTTTGACTATGTAAAAATCGTCGAGTACCTTGCTTTAAAATGCATAAACCAAATAGGAAATTGACAAACTGAAAAAAAAAAAAGATTTCTAAGGAAACAAAATGTTAACAGCCTTCAAAATGAATTGGCTCTTAAAGTCAATAAAGTACTAACCCACCAATAAAAAATAGGCGAAGAGCACACACAGACAATTCAAACAGGAGGAACTGCTCTTTATATACTATGTGTAACATAATATAAACATATAAATATACATAAATATTTTATGTATTTTATACATAATGCAGTTATTAAAATTAGGTTTGGGAAGAATATTTGCATGCAAAAAGTGCTCATAGTAAATTTAAGTGAAAAACATAGACTCACAATTATCATTCCAATTTTTTAAGTTAAAAAGTACATGTTTTGGGGGGCACCTGGGTGGCTCCGTGGGTTAAGGACTCTGCCTTCGGCTCAGGTGATGATCTTAGGGTCCTGGGATCGAGCCCCGCATCGGGCTCTCTGCTCAGCAGGGAGCCTGCTTCCTCCTCTCTCTCTCTGCCTCTCTGCCTGCTTGTGATCTCTGTCAAATAAATAAATAAAATCTTTAAAAAAAAAAAAAAGTACACGTTTGGGGGCACCTGGGTGGTTCAGTTGGTTGAGTATCTGACACTTGATTTTGGCTCAGGTCAAGTGTCTCACTCAAGGTTGGAGCCCCTGAGCATGGCGTCTGCTTAAGATCCTCTCTTTCCTTCTCCCTCTGCCCCTTCCCCCTGCTCATGTGCAGTGCTCTCTCTCTCTTCTAAGGAAAAAAAAGGTGCACACCTGTACAAGCATAGAAACTCTGGCCATAGTTATATCTGGGCTATTGAATTATAAATAGTAACATTTATTGTCATCTTTGTGTTTTTCTATTTTATCTAAATATTGTACAATAAATACAATTTTTAAAAACCTGAATATTTCTTTTTAAAAAGTCCTAATTTCTGCATAATTTTTATGTGGCTTATGGGATTGAAAATACGCTTCTCTTGTTCCAGTATCATTTTTGGTCCCAGCGTTCTTGTCTGTTGGGAGCCTTCCTGCTGTGCAAATGATTAAGTGCATAGATTTTCTTTTGAACCAAAAGGAAATGTTTTCAAAAGTTCTTAGGAGATCAATCCAGAAGAACTGAATTAATTCTCTAAGGAATTAAAGGGCCATCTGTGTTTGATGATTTCTCTCTCTCTCTCTCCTCCATTTCTCTCTCTTTCCCTATCTCTTTCTCTCCCTCTCTCTGTCATCATCACACTTGGGGCAAAGATCCAAGCCAGACTAGCAGACTAACCTGTTTGGTAGGAAGAGGACATGTAGTGTTAAGGAGAATGAGGGAATGCCAGGGAGAAATTTCTGAGCCATGAAAAAAGCAGGACTTCAAAGGGCCATCTGAGGACAGCTACTGTCCCAGGAATGGGACTGGACTGAGCTGGGCCGAATCCTTACAATATCCTGGAAGAATGATTTTGCCCCATGTCATTTAAAAACCCATCAAGAGCCAGGTAATTTGGTCAGTGGCTGCAAAACTTACCTTCCACATTTGGGGAAATCTCCATGTATTTATTTTAGCAGTCCTCGGTTCTCTACATCCGTGTTTCTCAAAGTAGCCTGCAGATCATCAGCGTTAGAATATTCTAGGATTCTGGTTCAAAACACTCCAGAGCCCCACCCTAGACCTACCAAAGGTGAATCTCTCGGCAGTGAAACCTGAGAATCTGGGTTTTAATACACACCAAAAAGTCTAACACACATTAGACTCTGATGGTCCTTTCTTCATTTTCTCCTATTATCCATAAATGAAGGACAACGGGCAAGGCTGGTCATAGGTATAGAGAATTTCATTTTTCATGCATCATTTAATATGTATTTATATTCCATACTACGGGTCAGGCAATGAGTCTAGTCTTATGAGATCACAGTCTAGGAAGAAAAGACGTATCTGCCCATAGTGGGGAGAAATGATTTTCCTTGGGAAGGCTGCATTAGTGAAGATCCATTCAGCCACAAGCTATAGCATATCCAGCCAAAATCAGCTTTAAATTACAGCCATCAATTATCTATTAAATCAAAAAGTATAAAGGAAAAGGATTCTGACTTTGGTGAGCAGATCAACAGTATCATCAAGTCTCTTGCCCTCTTCGCAGGCAGCCAGAGTGGAGCAAATGTCACCTCCTTTGCCCTAGACATTATATTCCTTTTAACTGAACTCGAGGTCACATTAGCTTTTTTTTTTTGGCAGGTGTCTGAACGCTGACTCATATGATGTCAACTAATGCTCAGGTTCTTTGCATGTGCTATTTTTTTTCTACTTTTTTTTAATTAATTTCTTTTCAGTGTAACAGAATTCATTGTTTATGCACCACACCCAGTTGCATGTGCTATTTCTTAACCATTTCACCCTAATGTTTGTTTTGCACAGATTTGGTTTTATTTTGTCATTTTTTTTTAGTTTAAATTTTTAAACTTAATTAAAAAATTAACTTTTCCAAGACAGATCCCCTGCAGGACAGACTTTTTTAGAAAGGAGTCCTCTTCCTACAGAGCTGCACAGAAACTAACGGGAGCTCAGTGCTTGAGGCCATCAATCCCGTTCAGCCATACAGCTGAGACCTCAACCTTCGCATCATGTCCTGAGGGAAGAAGGTACTTCCACTCTGAACTCGCATGTAGTAGATCCTGCCACCGGCAACAGCAAAGGCTAATCCTCAGCCTCCTGGTCATGTCAGGGCAGAGGCTGATGCCCATTCGGCTCAGCACAGATCTTGAGCTAGTAGGATGGGGTCAAACCCAAGATTCTATCATGTCTTATGGTTATTTTATCCCGACCTCTGATATATGAAGTGTGTGTTGTGCTTAATGCTTTTCTCATCACGCTGCTTTAAAAGTGCATCAACTTGAGAGTGTAATAAGATGAAGATACAGTTTGCAAACAGAGTGCAGGGGAGGAGAGGAGAGAGCTACACAGGGAGAGAGCCTCAGAGACCCACAGAAGTTTCCCCTAGAGAATTTAGTCAAATACTGTAAAGCCCATTAGTGTGAGTAAAATTACCCAAGGCCAGGGAAAGGAACTGAAAGGACCAGAGTGAGCAGTGTCTCGTGCTGACACAGGCACAGGAATAGGGCCTGTTCCGCTAGTGAGAGTGGAAAAAAATTCATCATCTAGAGGGCATTGGGCAGGGAGTTCAAGAAGGTCTTGCCTCATTATCCTGGACGGAACACGGCTCTGGTTCCACTTAATAAATCTTAAAAGCAAGACCCTAAAGGATCAAACTGTTTCCAAGTTTCTTAGCTGCATAGCAGAACAAAAGCAAAAAATATAGGAATATAAAAATATCCAGCACTCAATAAGGTAAAATTTACAATATCTTGCATCCAATCAAAGATTACAAAACAAAGATCACAAAAATGAGTAGGAAAATAGGATCCAGAAGGATGAGAAAAGGTAATTAAAAATGATGCAAATGAATGTAACATTGTATGTTAATTATATTTCAATTTAAAAAACAGCAGATTTTGGGGGGCACCTGGGTGGCTTGGTGGGTTGAGCCTCTGCCTTCGGCTCAGGTCATGATCTCAGGGTCCTGGGATCGAGCCCCACATTGGGCTCTCTGCTTGGCTGGGAGCCTGCTTCCCCCTCTCTCTCAGTCTACTTGTGATCTCTCTTTCTCTGTCAAATAAATAAATAAAATCTTCAAAAAAAAAAAGCAGACTTTTAAAAAATAAAAGGAAAATGACCCAGAACTGACAAAGATGTCAAATTTATCAGACAAAGACATTAAAGCAGTCATTATAGTTGTATTCTGTAAGTTCAAAAAGTCAAGCAGAGATATGGAATATGTTTTTTTAAAATCCTAGATATGAAAACTATAATGTCTAAGATGAAAAATGCAATGGATGCACTAATGGCAGATTAGAGGTAGTAGAACAGGATACACCTTGAAGACTTAGCAAGAGAAACTATCCAAAATGAAACACACAGAGGAAAAAAGAATTTTAAAAAATGAATAGTGCCTCAGTAAGTTATGGGACAAATTCAAGTGACTAATAATACATGTAATTGTAGTCCCCAAAGTGGAGGAAGGGACAGAAAAAATGTTACATTTTTGGACATTTAATAGCTGAAAATTTTCCAATGGTGATTTAAAAAAAAAAAGCTATTAACAAGAAACTTGAAGAAAATGGGCAGATAATCAGAAATGACATTTTTCCAAGGAAGACATACAGATGCCGAACAGGTACATGAAGATGTTCAACGTTACTAGTCACCTGGGAAGTGCAATTCAGAATCATCATGAGTATCACCTCAAGGGGTTAGAATGTCTCTCATCAAAGACAAACAATAACAAGTGCTGGGAAGGGTTTGGAGAAAAGGGAACACTATGTGCACTGCTGGTGGGCATGCGGATGGTGCAGCCACTACAGAAAACAGCGTGTGTCGGGGGGCGCCTGGGTGGCTCAGGGGGTTAAAGCCTCAGGGCATGATCTCAGGGTCCTGCATTGAGCCCTGAGTCAGGCTCCCTGCTTAGCAGGAAAAGTCTGCTTCTCACCTCCTCCTGCTCGCTCTCTCTCTCACTCTCTTTCGAATAAATAAATAAAAATCTTTTAAAAAAATAAATTGATTAATTAATTAAATCTTTTTTTTTTAAAAAAAGGAAAAAAGAAAACAAACAAAAAAACTTGACCTAATATTAGGCAGAAATGTCTTAAGTATACCCCAAATGCATGAGCCATAAGAGAATAAAATGGATAAATTACACTATCAAAATTAAAATCTTCTGTTCTTCAGAAGACACTTAGCAAAAAATATTCCACATACTAAAAAGAAAATATTCACAGAGCATATGTTTACAAAGTACTTGTATCCAGAATGTATAGAGAACACTCAACATTCAATAATAAGCAAACAACCCACTTCTTAAAAATGGGTGAAAGACTTCGGGGCGCCTGGGTGGCTCAGTCATTAAGCATCCGCCTTCCGCTCAGGTCATGATCCCAAGGTCCTGGGATCGAGTCCCACATCTGGACTCCCTGCTCCATGGGGAGCCTGCTTCTCCCTCTGTCTCTGCTGCTCCCCCTGCTTGGGCTCTCTCTCTGTCAAATAAATAAAATCTTAAAAAAAAAATAAAAGAGTTGAACTTCATCAAAGAAGACACGTGTGAGGTGTCTACGTCTCAGTCAGCAGAGCAAGCACCTCGGTGTCCAGGTCCTGAGTCGAGCCCTATGGTGGGTGCAGAGATCACTTAAATAAATTAAAAAAAAAAATTTTTTAAGAAAGACATGTGAATGACAAATAAGCAGATAAAAACGCGCTCAACATCACTAATCAGTACTGGAAGGCAGATTGAAACTATGGGGAGACGCCACTACGTGCCCATTAAACGGCCAAAACAGCCACACGCTGGCACCGAGGCGGAGAAGCCAGAACTCCGGTCCGCCAGCGGTGGGAACGAGACGAAGAGTCGGCCTTGTCCTTGAACGTCAACGCGCTGCCCCTCTGTACCCAGCCATTGCACCTCCCCGTATTTCCCCGGAGAAAGGGTCGCCTGCGTCCACACGACGATCTGCATGCGAGCGTTCGCAGTGTCTTCAGACTGGAAGCCGTCCAGGCGAGCGCAAGGGGAAGCGAGCTGGGGTACGGCCGCACAAGGGAACACGACCGGCCACCCAAGGAATCAGGGCGTATTCGACAGCGCGGGTGGAGTTCAAAACACGCGGGCGCCAAGGAAGCCCCGCCCCGTGTGGCGCCGTTACTGCGAAGTCATCTTCAGGGACAGCAGCAGAGCGATTACCCGCGGGGGCGGCCGGCGTGCCAAGGGCTAAGTCGAACTTGGTCGTTCGCGAACGGACCCCGCGACGGGTTTGCCCGACTGTGCGGACTCGCGGCAGGTCAACCACCTCTCACCAAATGCGCACCTGCCCGCGCGTGCACTGAGAAAGCCGGGGGGCTGCTGCCCGCAGACGCCGGGCCCGCCGTGTCCCAACAGGCGGCTCCCCGGGTTCGCAAGCGGGAGGAACGGCTGCCCTGCGGAGAGGCCTGGTGAGGCGGCAGGGGCCAGAGACCCCAAGGCCTGTGAGCCCTTGTCGCGCGGGCGTGTGGGCCCGGCGTGTGGGCCGGGAGCAGACGCGAGGGCAGGCTCGGCGAACACGGGCCGCGGCTGGGGCGAGCCCCTCCCGCTCAGCCGGCAGCGTCTCGGGTGGCTGCTGTCCGCCTGCGCCGCGCGCGCTTCCCGGGGGGCGGCGCGAGAGGCTTCCGGCTCCGGACGCGAGGGGGCGGCGGAAACAGCCGGAACACTGGCTGGGAGCTGGGTTCCGGCCCCTCGGGGGCCCTTCCCAATGCTTCCGGTCTTCAACTTCCTACCTAAGGTCCGCGGTATTTTGTGCGCCGCGGCTCCCGGACACGTTCGCGCATTTCCCCGGGGGAAACTGCGGAGACTAAGAGAATCTCCGACCCTGACGCAGCCGCCTCCCTCCCTCTTCTCGCCCCTCTGTCTCTCGCGCACGCGCACGCATGCGCACACATATGCACGCACACGGACGCAGACATGCACGCATGCGCACAGGCGCACACGCACACGCACGCTCGCGCCTCTACTTCAAATACTCACCTTGCGGAATACCTCAGCTGCAGGACCCCGGGACGGCGCTGCTGCGCCGCTGTGGTGGCGGAGACGCGCCTCAGCCGGACTCGGGAGCCTGAGGAACCCGGGAGACGATGGACTCCGGTTTGTGCGAAAACGTGAAAGATTCGCTCTTGAGGGCCGCTTTGGTCTCGGCCCGAGACGTAGACCCAGACCCCCGTCAGCGTTTTCCTGTTGTGTTCGGGGCCGTGAGGAGATCGCGGGCTGCGGGGGGTCACGTGAGGAAGACGCCCGTCGGGCCTAGGGCGCGCGGCGCCGTCGAATCTGCGTTTGCACCTGGAGGAAACGAGCGTCGTAACAGCCCCGGGGCGGGAGACCGAGCGGTGGAGAGGCGGGGGCGGGAGAAGCGGCCTCCGAGGCCGGGGATGCTGCGAGGCCGCGGCTCCGTCGTGTCTCCGGTGGCCGGGGAAGGGCCCCCCCACGCGCCCACAGACGCGGGGCAGCCAGCAGGGGAGGCGGGAATGGACTGTTCCAGCAGACCTTCCGCCTGCCAGCATTCTGGGGACAGCTGGGGCGCAGAGCTCCCGAGTCACAGGCCCCGCCCCAGTGAGGTGGGGAAAAGGCAGGAGAAGAACCACATGTCCCCACTGCCAGCAGCCCATTGACAAGTCCTTGAAACGGGCGGAGTGACCGTCCTCGAGGGACTCAGCTGCCTGGATGCTGACACTTTGCTAAGGGCAAGAGGCCACCGTAGCCCAAACCACCCCACCCCCTAGCATCCTGTAAGTCCACCGCAACTATGAAAATTCTTCTGGAATCTTCTTCGTCTCTGAGGCCCCCAAGATACGTGTTGGCAACAACGTATCCCCCAGGATACGGCCCTCGGACGCACATCAGAAGGGTCTCAGGACGAAGGTTTCTGTAGACAGGAATAAATGACCTTGTCCCAACAAAATTGAGCCCCCTCAAGGTCCCGGAGACCTCGCTGCCAAAATTCCTTAGAGACTTGGGCTCTCCCTAAGCCCCTCCCAACTTAAAAGTATGTAACTTTCAAGTTCTCTATGAGGCCACTCCTCATGACCCCATAGCAGCCCTTTCTGCCCCCCGGTCCTGTCCCCATGCTTTAATAATATCCCCTTTTTGCACCAAAGATGTCTCAAGAATTCTTTCTTGGCTGTGGGCTTTGAGCCCTAACATCTTTCCTACATCCCCCAGTACATTTGTCCAGTGCAAAGCAGGCCTCAGGAAGTCTGCCTTGGTTTCTCCCCCAGCACTCTGGGCAGGTCCGGCCCGACCCCCGTGTCCTTCCTGGCTCCTGGTATCACCTCGCCTGCGCACTCCCCAGGGCCATGCTTGTGTCTGTGTGGGGCTTCCCTCCAGTGAGGCTTAATTTTATGTGCTAACCTGACTAGTGTCCAGACTAATTATTTCTGGGTGTGCCTGTACCAGTGTTTCTGGCTAAGATCTGCGTTTGAATCACAGCAAAGAGGACCTCCCTCGGCCAGGTAGAGAGCACCATCCAGTCCCTGAGGGGCTGACTAGAACCAAAGGGGGAGGAAGGAAGGACTCACCCTTCCCCCTTTCCTTTGGCCTCACTGTTGGGCTGGGATTTCTCATCTTCTGGTTCCCACCATAAGCCCCCTTGGTTCTCGGCCCTTCGGACTAGGACTGAATTATACCACCAGCTGTCCTGGGTCTCCGGTTCACACAGGGCAGATCCCGGACCATCTCAGTCCCCACAGTTGCATGAGCTTGTTCCTCTTCTGTAACATATAGAATCTCCTGTTGGCTCTCTTTCTCCTGAGAACCCGACAGTACGCCTAGCCTGTGGGCCCACATTGCTTTGCTCCTCCCCTGCTGCCTCAAAGCCAAGATCTCTGGCCCAGGGTGCACCCACGCAGCAGCAGTCATCGCTCCCATCTGCCCTGGTTTTATTTTGAGTCGGGGGTGAGCACAGAATGTTATCAGGGCATTTCTTTCCAAAGCCCAGTGTTGAAACTTGTCTTTTAAAAAATCCGGGTATATCTCTTGGGTGATGCAAGTCGACACCAAAAACGAAGTCTCCTGTGCAACAAGGTAAGGAGGCCCTTGCCAGATCCTTCCCGACAGAAATAGAAGTGGTTTGTCCTGGTTTAGATTCAACAACCTCGAAATACAGAGCATCTGGGGCTGCTGGTCCCAAGATATGAGCAATTCTAGTGACACTCAGGGCAGACCCCCTATCAAGTCACACATCCAACAAGTGCTACCCAGAAGCTGTTGCTCTGTGTGGATCTGGGGGAGCTCTCGAGAGCCCCACATTTATGTGAGCTCCTTGGAATCGAACCTTCTCTGAGCAACCTCCTCTCCCCCTTTGCCTCCAGCAAGCGGCAGGCCCCCACAACGTTTCCTCATAAATAAGCAGAGTCCCTGGTCTCCGCTCTCTTATGTCTTAGGACATTTTACTGTCATCTTCACCGTAGGTAGTAGAGCTACAGAAGATACGGTGAGGTGGGACGCCTGGGTGGCTCAGTTGGTTAAGCGGCTGCCTTCGGCTCAGGTCATGATCCCAGGGTCCTGGGATCGAGTCCCACATCGGGCTCCTTGCTCGACGGGGAGCCTCCTTCTCCCTCTTCCTCTGCCTGCCACTCTGTCTGCCTGTGCTCGCTCTCTCTGACAAATAAATAAATAAAATCTTTAAAAAAAAAAAAAAAAGATACGGTGAGGTTTCCTAGGTCAGAGGAGGAAGTGAAAATTCTTCCTCTGTGTCTTTCCTGTCCCAGGCTGTGTGTTGCTATAGTAATGGAGGGCAAGGACGCCAAAGCTGGAGACCATGACATGATCTGACAGGAAATGGCATTTTAGAGGTTTCACACATCTTCAAGGCAGACTTCTTTCAGAAAGCGAGCGGGGGTCCCATGATCCCAAGGGCTAGGGAGAAAATCTCCACAGAGTTTCAAACACGTGAATCTGCATCTACTCTCCAGGACAATGAGCGCGTGTATTGGTCAGGTTCTGCCGCGGTAGGCCGCAGCGATGGGCACCTCCAGAACCGTGGGAGTCCTGATGTACACACTTTTGCGTCTAATCATGTTACGTGTTGACTTGACCATGGCTCTGGTCCAAGTGCCTTCATCATTCTAGGGAGACAAGCCAAAGGGGCAGCTCTAGTCTGGGATGGGCCACTTTCTTGGCAAAGCAGGGGAAAGAAAAGAGCTGGAAGAAACTCATCAGTTCTCAAAGCTTCTGCTGGGATAGGCCGTACGTCCTCTTGGCTCACACGCCATTGACCAAAGTAAGCCCAATAGCCACGCCTGAAGCCAGGGGGTGGAGGCAAGTCTACTCCTCCCATAGGGGCAGGCCCAGGGAGGGAGCTGACGTGAGGGGCCCAGAGAGGAGCAGCGAACGTGCACGATGAATATATGAAGTCCTGAAGACCCCTGGGACCCATAGTCACTTGACAGGGGACCCTCCTCTGTGGACACCACATTTCAGGACAAAAATATCACAGATACTAAAACATTTGGAGGAAAACTGAAATATAGATATTATGACTCATTTAGAATGTTCTCATTTCTGATTGGTATAACTCAAAGGGATAAATTGGTCTGTTCAAACTCAGAAAAACCATTTAGGGCCTTTCAAAATCAAAAGAGGTGCCAAGAAGGCATTTTGAAAGAGGCCATTAATAAAGGACGTGGCAAGTTACCCCCGACTTATTAAAGAATAGAATGATTTTATAAATGAGTCCATTAAAAAGTATTCATGAGATATTAGGGCTCCGAGAACTGGTTGAATAGGAGGGAACGGAAGATAATTAGGGCAGTTAGAAATCTGTTACTTTGTGAGCTTGCCAAAAGGAAGAATTCCTACAGTCGTTCTCCAACGGATAGCTCTATGGCTTTGTAAGAGGCACTGCTAAGTGGAGGGGGTGAAGGCACAGTCCCTGCTGGGGGAGGGGTGGCTCTCGTCTGGTTTAAACCAGTAAAGACCAATACCTGTGCAATGCACAAAGAAAGGGGCGGCCCCCTGGTGGCACGCAGGGCCTCTGAGGGGCCATATGTCTCAGCCTGGAACTGAAAGGCAATCGAGCAAGGGGAAAAGTGAGACAGTGCTCAAGGTGAAGGGTATATAGCAAGTGCAAAGGCAGGGATAAAACTCCATGTTTGAGGGCAGGGCTGCCAGTAGCTGTCCAATGCCTATGTATGAATTAGAAAAGACACTGCCATTACAGAATTTAAAAGTCGGTTAGGGATTTTACCATGAGCCCCCCTGAGTGTGTACCTGTGAAGGTTCACAGGGGAGGGAAGTTCTGGTGGGAAGGCCTCTGTTCTGTGTAAATTAGTATACGTGCATGATCTGAACTTCCTGAATAAGCAGCGGCTTACTCAGTGTGCAACCTGAGCACCTGTACATGCAGGGCCTTGTTGAGAAGACTCAAGCCTTGTTGAGAGGTATGGCTAGACCATAAAGTATATTCATGGGTGGCTGGGCCCTGTGTGTTAGGGGGTGAAGAAGGAAGGAGGAAGTAGTGGTGGGAGATGTGGTTTAAAAGGTGCCTAGAGCCAGACCCTGAAAGGCCTTCCACACCTTTCTGCCCTAGCCGGCCAGAGGAAAAAGGGGTGTGGCAGCGGCATCTTCAGAAGCTCACTGGGGCTGCAGGGAGGGTGTAAGAGGCTCGGTATGGACCCCAGAGTATCCAGGTCCTAATTCCCAGAGCCTGTGAATGTTCCCTTATGTGGCCAAAGGAGCCTTGCAGCTGTGATTAGGGTAAGGATCTTGGAGATGGTACTGGGTCATGCGGGTCATCGCGAGCGAGCGAGGGGCAGAGAGAGATTACACTGCAGACGACCAGGGAGGCGTAGTGGGGGCGGTGGTGACGATGCTGCCACACTACTTGCCGGCTTCGAAGATGGAGCCAGGGGCCGGGAGCTCAGGCCTGCCGCTCTAGAAACCAGAAAAGACCAAGAAACGGATGCTTCCCGAAGTCTCCAGAAGGACCTAGGTTCTGGCCCCGCGCGGCTGTTTCAGACTTCTGGGCCGCAGAACAACAGGGGTTAAACGTGAGACACCATCTCCCCCCCCCCCCCGCCCCGTTCGTGGCCCCTCGTTGCAACAGCCCCAGAGCATGTCACAGAGGGCAGGTCCCGGAGCAGCCTGGCCCCAAGGACTCCGGCTGGGGCAGGAATTCCCGGACAGCCAGAGAAAATACTAGAACTTGCATCTTTATCTACTTTGTATCGCAACCTTCAAAATGCCTCTGTAGGTGAATGTATTACAGTTTGCTAGCGATCAGGGCACGCGCACGACGTGTAAATGCACACGGGTGTCCGGGAGTGCCTGCTAGAGCCGCTTTCTGATAAGGAGGCGCGATCCGTGCCGGCGCGGGGACCCCCAGCCCAGGGGCAGGGAAGGCGGCGGGGAGACTCCCGAAGGCCGAACCCAGGGAGAGAAGGGCCTGACCACAGGCGGCGGCAGCAGCCATGAGGGTCAGCGGAGCAAGCGAGGGTCTGGCCGGGGTCGGAGGCGTAGGCCAGAGCGAACCCCTTCGGGAAGCCCCCAGGAGTCGACCGGCCCGGCGGGGAGCCGGCGGGCATCTCAGGGGCTGGACAAACAGGCTTGAGCTTCCGAGGAGAAAGCGGAGTGAGCAAGCCCCGGTGGGCTGGGCTGGACCCCTGAGGCCACTGTGGGTCGGGGACGGAGAGGGAGAGAGAAGGGGAAGGGCGTCCTCTCGGGCTGGAGGAGACGCAGCCGGAGGGGGGGGGGGTCACTGCAGGTGACAAAGGGGAACACAGCGCCCCAGGGAGACGCGGCTGGCCCCCCGCTGGGGCTCCGAGAGCGTGTCGGGGTCCCATGGGTCCAGGCACGGTCCTTACACACACACACTGGGCTTTCGTTCTGGGTGTGTTTGTGTGGGGGCAAAGCCACTTGATCTTGTCTTATTTTCCCATAAAAGTAAAGGAACGCATGTGAGCTCGAGTGACCAGAACACAGTCAAGTGAGTGCGTGGGATGAGGAAGTGATTCCTCCTGGTTTTTAATGAAACGTGTTTTATCCCCGCACTCTGCCCTGCTGCAAACACCATGAATATTCCTCCCCGCCCAGCAAGGGTCGTGATTCGATGCCTCCCCGCCCACCCCGCTGACTCTTTCTGGGGGGACGCGGGGAAGGGTGGCCAAAGAAATGACCGATTTGAGATTCTGAGTCACGCACTGTCGTAATTAGAAGGCAGACAGGGTGCACTGCGGCCCATTCCCTGTAAAAGCTCCGGGAACTAAAATAATGGGCTTTTAAGACAAGAGACCGGTGGGGCTCGACTTAGTGGCTGGCACCGGCGCATTCGTTACAGACGGACCCGGACAGGCTCGTGGCCAACGGGACCCGGAGAAGCGGATCAAACGTCCCCTCCCACGGTCCCCTCGGGCGCTCCAGAAGAGGGGCCCCTCGCTACCTGCTGGGACGGGCCCGGGAAGGAGTTCCAGGCACGAATGTCCCGACGGTAAACAGCTGGTCCCGTGAGGTGCACGAGCAGGTGTCATCCCGTCCAACAGTTACACGTCCCAGGAGCGTGGGGGCTGGAGGGGGCGGCTGGGCTCCTCGTCCAGCAAAATCCGTCCCCGCTGACCTATCCTCCAAGCTAACCTGCCTTCAAGTAATTTATGCGAGGAAAGTGCTCCCGGTTAAACCGTCCAGACTTCGAGGAACGTGAACCATTCCTTGGACGTTGTGCTTGATTTTTCGTAACAAAAGCCCCGTTTTAGGAACCAGAAAAGAAAGAAATGAGTCCGGGGAACCGCCAGCAAGAGAACCAGGACCAGGACCAGGACCAGGACCAGGACCAGGAGGACCAGGAAGAGGTTGACGGGGCAGGTGCCAAGGAGCTCGTTCAAGGGCCCGCAGAGAGGGGCCCCTGAGAGGAGGTGTGGGTGTGGCGGGGGAGCCCCGGAGCGGGGGACACTGCTGGGGGCAGGGGACGCCTGCTCTGAAAGCCAGACGACGTGGCAAGGGACAGCCTTGTGGGTGAGCGACTCCAGCAACCTCCGGCAGCCACAGGCCGGTAGGGCCTTCCCCGCCCCAAGCCCCGCGTTTCCCACTTGGGTGACCCGGGAGGGGGCGGGGAGGCGGGGGCAGAAGGAGGCCCCAACCCTCCCTGCCCCTCAGGCCTGCGGGCAGGTGAGCAGCCAGCCATGGTGTGGACATCCCCTGCGGGGCGACCTCGCCATCCCGGCCTTAGAGGGGGTCGCATGGGGCTCCCAGCTCTGCGGCCCACGTGTCTCGGCCACACAGCGAGCTCTGTCCTCCCCGCGGGTCCCCCACACGCACGGGGCTCGCCCAGCCAGGCCACCACCCCGCCCCCGCAACGGCTGCTCCTCCCGCACCTTCTCCAGGGCGCGACTCGCCGACAGAGGACCGACGGGCTGCCCTCTCGCTGGGCCAGAAACGTCCTGGCGGCCCCTCTCCTGTGTCGCTCCCAGGAGGCGCTGCAGCCTGGTCTGGGGGGCCGGAGCCTGCGGGTGGGCACAGGCCCCGCGGGGGGGGTGCAAGGACGCCCGTGGGGGCTTCTGGGGTGGGCGTCCGGCCCCGGGGAGAAGGCCGGAGCGAGCCTGACGCCTTCCTGCTGCGAGCGCGGCTTTCCCGCCCGCCCTGTGGCGGCCATGGGGGTGGCCGGTCCCACGGGAGGACGGGGACCCACGGGGCGAGTGCCGGACGCCCAGGCCGGGCCTCCCAGCAGCGACGTGACAAGACGCCTTTGGTGCTCAGGCCCCTGGGATGCGAGGTCACTCGCCGCTGGTGCCGGCCACGGAGCCCCGCGGCCCCCCACGACGCCAGCCCAGCGGGGACACTGCCGCGCGGCCACCTGCAGCGCCGACACCCCGGGGCCGCCCGCCGCCCGCGCTCCGGGAACTCGGGTCCCATGCACGGAGCTTGCCGGCCTCAGGGACCTCGTGGCTCAAGGTCCCCGTCAGCGGCCCGGATCCTCGCAGCGGGGACGCAGCCCGGGGAAGGGGGGAATCGGGGTTTCACTGACCCTGACGGGACCGGGAGGCCGGCGCAGAGGCAGAGACATTAACTTATAAATAATAAATTTCTTGCTCTGCTGTCACGGAGCAGCAGCAGCCCCATGGCTGGCCCACCCCCACCCCCGGGCTCTGACGCATGTCCTGACCCGTGTGGTCACAAGGGGAAGGGGGGCCCCAGCCGACCGGTCGCAAGCCCCCGAGTCCCCCCAGAGGTCGGGAATGTCACGCAAGGAGAGACTTCTGTGGTGCGGGGCCGTCGGAGCGGAAGCGAACCTCTTTGATGTCCCTCATAAGCTCCGAGTCCCCACGGACCAGCGGCACAAGTGTCCCTTCCTCTGGGAGATCTGGGTGGAGCCGAAGTCCCCAGGACGCCGAAGGGACAGGACAGAGCAGGGGCAGCCACTCTTTCTGCGACCTGCAACTGATCTGGGCCGTGAAGGGCCCTACGGTCCCTGTCACAAGTGCTGTGACAAGCGGCCACGGGCAACGCCGAGGGGGCGGCGCGGCAAGTTCCCGCACAGCTTTACTCACACAGATTCGAACTTCATATCATTTTCAGGCGTCATGGAATGGTCTTCTGGGTTCCCCCAACCGTGGGAGACGCAACAAGCTTCCCTGGCTCGCGGCTGGACCCAGACGGCCCACGGGCTGGATCCGGCTCGTGGGCCGACCCTGGGGTAGAACCCATGGGGACATCGCACTCCGGGACGAGGACGTGGAGCGGGCCGGGGTCCCCCTGATTCCGGGGGCTCTGGCCGGGGAAGCCTGAGACGCCCCGGCTGAGGGGGGGTCGCCCGGGGAGGGGCGCGCCGGACCCCGCGGAGGTCAGACTCCGAGTCCGGCCTGGCCGTGCGCCCCCAGCACGGGGAGGTGCGGCCACTCCAGGCCGAGGGAAAGAAAAGGTGGGGGCGGCTTTGTCACCTGCTGCCGGCTCCGCCAGCCCCCAGGGGACCTCCTCGGGTGACCTGTCGGCCCCGCGGGGCTGGGAGTGACCCTTCCCTGCGGCAAACTGCCGGGCCCACGGGAGCCTTCCGATGGCTTGACGTGAACGCGGCCACAGAGGGAAGGTCCCCGGGAACGGGGAGCAGAGACGCTGCGGGGGGCCTCGCGGGAGGGCGTCCCCCCCCCCCCAGCAGCCGCAGCCGGCGGGAGACGGCGTCGGGGCTCCGAGACCCCGACTCCCAGGAGAGGCGGCGGCCGGATGATGCACGTTCGTCAGCCCAGACCTGACTACAGGTGCCAGAACCTGCCCCGAGGAGCCCGAGTCAAAGCCGGGGACTTGTCGGCCCCGCAGCTGGGGTGCTCGGGAACCCCGGACACGGGGATCCGGCCCGGACCACCCGCTCCGCAGGCTGCCGGGCCCACGGCGCTGGCGGCTCTGACCTTTCATGCCCAGCGGGTACATCCGAAGAGCGAACCGCCTCCTTCCTTCTAGCTCGAGGCGCAGAAACCCCGGGAGGGCCTCCGGCGGGCTCAGCCCGTCCTGCTGCTTCTGGACCCATCGGCGGGCCTCACCCATCTGGACCCTTGAGTCCACTCCGGGGAAGGGCGGAGCCTTCAGAGCCAGGACGCGGTGGCGGTGGTTGAACCCCGGGCAGACACGGCTGTGGTCCGTAGAACAAAAGCAAGTTTTTGCGGCTCCAGAAATGGCCTCTCCTTGCATTCTGGAAAACTCCTCTTCATCCCTCAAGACACCGCTCAAAGGTCACGTCCCCTGGGAAGCTCTTCATTCTCTAAGGCCAGGCTGGTGTCTCAGCCCTAGTCCCCGGTTCCGAGAGTATTTTGGTCTTACTTTGCCGAATGTTCATCTCTGGTTCATGGGAACCGCTTCTGCCCTCCCCTGAGCAAGGCGGGGGCCAGGTCCTACACAGTGAAGCTCCTTGTCCAGCCCCCGGAGCAAGCCCCCAGCCCTGAGCAGGTGCCCCATGCCTCTTTGCTGGGTAGAGGAACTGCACAGGCAAGAATATATCCTCTGTGGCACTCGAAGTTGTTGTCCACACTCTTCTCTCCTGACAGATCCCACCTGCCTTCATAAGGTTGAAAGTGCCAGACGTGCTCTCAGCTTTTTTTGTAACTGGGGTTTGCGGTGTGACCCATTTATGGTTAATAAGACTTAAGGAGAAGTCTGAGGGATCCCCCCGCCTTGATTTATAGAGCAACTGGAAAGAAGAGAGCTCTCTTCCTTGTCCTTTTCCTTCCTGTCTTTGAACACGATGTCTGGAGCTGGGCAGCCATCTTGAGCCCATGGGGCAAACAATCAGAAGATAAAAGCCAACGTGTTCAAATGATGCAGTGGAAGGACTGGAATGTGTCTGGGTCTTTGATTCTTCTTATTTATTTTCTTATTTATTTATTTATTTTTTTAATAAGTGTTAGCACTTCTTTTTTTTTTTAAGATTTTATTCATTTATTTGACAGAGATCACAAGTAGGCAGAGAGGCAGGCGGAGAGAGAGGAGGAAGCAGGCTCCCTGCTGAGTAGCAAGCCCGATGCAGGGCTCGATCCCAGGACCCTGGGATCATGACCCGAGCTGAAGGCAGAGGCTTTAACCCACTGAGCCACCCAGGCACCCCTCTTATTTATTTTTTAAAGATTTTATTTATTGGGTCACTGGGATCCTCGGTCAGTTAAGCACCTGCCTTCGGCTCAGGTCATGATGCTTCTCTCACTCCCTCCATCTGCTGCTTCCCCTGCTTGTGCTCTCCCTCTCTCTCTGTCAAATAAATAAATAAATCTTTTAAAAATATATTTTATTTACTTAATTATTTTTGGAGAAAGAGCGTGAGAGAGAGAGTGTGGGAGGAGGGGGCAGAGGGAGAGGGACAGAGACTCTCCAGCGGACTCCCTGCTGATTGAGGAGTAGGAATCCGGCCGGATCTCAGGAGCCCAAGGTCATGACCTGAGCCAAAACCAAGATCAGACGCTCAGCGGACTGAGCCACCCACGTGCCCCTGATTCTGCCTCTCTACACGCAGTCCGGGACCCGAGGCTTCCAGGCTGTTCGGATGCTCACTGCTAAAGCCGCATCCAGCGGGCGACGCCGCTTCTGCGCCGGGGAGCCGGCCGGGAGCACTGCGGTGCCGATGGCTGCGGTCCTGCTCCCGCCTAGCGCTCGCCTAGAGAAGTGAAGAGACAAAACCGCCTCAAACTTGAGAGTTATTAAAATACGGCCCGTGTTTCGTTTCCAACCATCGGTTATTTCAAGTCAAGTACAAAGTGGACAAAAACGTTCTGTGGCTTGAACATAGGCCCAGAGGCGGGGACCCGCGGGGCCCTGCCCTCTGCTGGGGGGGAGGGGGGGCATCGCCCGCTTCCCCAAGGCTCGGCCCACGGGAGAAACGGGAACAAGGACGCTCTGCCCCAGGGTGGTCGCTCGCTCCGTAGTCCGCCCCAGGGCTAGGAATTGCGCGGAGATGCTGCAAAGCTCTGTGCTTGGTTCCTACGGTGGAAAAAAATCAAAGCAAATGTGTACTTTCACCTGCAATGACGTCATCTGAATCCGGTTAATCACGTGCAACAAGGTCAAAAGTTTGGGTTTAGAAACTGAGTAGGAGCTGGCAGGGGGTCGAGGCGAGGGTGGGCATGAGTGGCACCAGCCGCAGCCGGAGCCAAGCTCCCAGAGCCGCGAGCCGCCCGGCGCGACCAGGGGGAGGTGCGTGAGAGCAGAGCTAGAGCATAGGCAGCCCCCGCGTCAGGCTGAGGGGTCTGGACTTGCCTATGGCTTGAAGGAGCCGTAGACGGGTTAGGTGGAAGGGACGTGGATTCTAGAACCTTCTAGACAAGCATTCTAGAACCTTCCCTTGGGCAGCCTATCTAGTGGCTGGACAGAAGGAGGGGATGGAATTTGAGGTGAGGCACAGCGTTGCAGATCTGACCAGTGGCCATCAATGAAAGCCCGAGTCTGGACGGCGTGGGTCATGCACAGGCCTGGTATGCAGGCGGGGCTCAATTAATGAGCACCGTTATAAATTCTATGGTTACGTTCCACCAGCACCGTTTGCAAACTAACGGCCAGACAGACCACCGTGCGCTACCGTGGCCTATCCATGCACGTGCCTTCCCTGCAGGCTGGGCTTCCCGGCTCTCACCTCCAGCTTCTGCCCAACTCAGACGGCCTCGCTTCGCTTCCTGAACCCCAGCCCCCATCCCGGCGCGGGGAGCGGAAGCCAACTGGGCTGCAGCAGGAGCGCGGGTTTCTGGTCACCGGGGACAGTCCGGTCACAAGTCAGAGCGAGCCAAGTCCCGATGTCCCAGGGACCCTGGGGCCTTCCCCAGGAGCTCGCATTCTGTGAGACTCGGTAAGTGACGAGGCTTCCAAGGCCACAGGCCGTGGGGCTGCAGATGTCAGTCCCGACCCCTGCTCAGCCCAGATGTGCCTGGATATACCCCAAAGGGGTATATACCCCGAATATACCAGAAGGACGCCCCCGGCCCCCTCCGTGCACCCCCACTTACCCCTTGGCTGGTGAGACTTGCTAACCCCCTTCCGAGCAGCGGTGCCCGTGTCCAGGGCCAGCCCGGGCAGGTCGGGGGATGCCGGGGCTCCCTTGTGGGAGAGGAGGGGGGCCCAGTTGCTGGAAAGAACGTCTCGACCTTTCAACAGACGGAGTTACTTGATCCCGCTTCTCCCGAGCCGGTGATCAGAGGATACATTTAACTACCTTCCTCCATCAGCAGGAGGGGGAAGGCGTTATCTGGGCCTCACGGCGCCCTGATCAGAGTTTGCAAAACCTGGAGAAGGGCCTGCAGATCGAGGGCTCGCGCGGATCGCCCTGTCTCGCAGGAGTGAGTCCGTCTCGCTCCCAGCACGTCGCGAGCATCGGGCCTTCTAGGAGGTTCGAGGCCCCACGGGTTTTTCTTTTTCTCCCACGTCGAGACCAGCATCCCTGAATCCGGGAGAAGAAACCTGATGTCCCGGGGGTCCTGCCACACCAGACGATTCTCTTGGTCCCGAAAACGCAGCGGGTTTACAGCCTTGTTCCAAGCGTCCCCAGAACCGGGCCATGAAGTCACGGGCTCGGTCCCGCTGCAGGAAGAGACATGGCGAAGCTGTCCGGCCGCCCGCGAGATGGGTCCCCGCCGACCTGTATTAGGGTCACCCGTGCCGGGCACAGCTCAGCGGTTTGTATTTCAGTAAAAAGGGGGAGAAGCCACCCGGCGCCCGGCACGGAGAAGGTCCGATGCTGTCTCCGCCAACAAGCTCGCTGTTCCGAGTCGCATTTAAGGCGACGGCAGGAGGGTTTGGATCTCAAGAGCTTGTTTAAGGAAGACGCTCAGCGGTTTTCCCCACAAAGAAGAAACCCCCCGCCGAGTTGTTCTCTCAACAGGCTCAGTCGTGCGTGGCCTCGGGCGATTCTTCCGTCGGTAATGCGACCGGACTGTGTGCTCTGGGCGTCAGACCACATCGGGTCACGAGCTTCCCGCCGTCAGGAGCCCTTCGGGACCTTCCCCTCGGGGCCAGCACCGCCCGCACCGCAGTGACAGGACGGGGTGACCCCGTCCGAAGGGCGTTGTCTGATGCTCCCTGGCCTGGCCAAGCAGTGGTGCCTTGATCGCCGCCCCCCGCCCCGCGGTGTCCGCGCCTCCCCCTGCCGGCTTGTCCCCTGGCCCCCCGCGGGCGGCCTGTCCCTTCTCCCCTGTCGTCTCTGCTGCTGACCTCAGCTCTCCTGGGGGCTCTGGGTATCGGTAAAGATGACGATTTGCACACTCCGCCCCCCGCCCCCCAGGACTGCGCCCGCCGGAGCCGCCGCGGCCCGGGGGGGCACACGGGGAGGGGGTGTGAGCACGAGGCAAAGGAGGCCGCGACCTCCGGGGGGCGGAGAAGCCCGGGACGGTGTCACCCAGTCCCCGACCAGAGGGGAGGACTCCACGTGCCTGGGGGAGGCTGCGCCGCGGCCGGGCTGAGCATTAGACCCCGGGCTGGCGGCTGGCCCGGCGCCCTTTGGGGGGTTTTCTTTTTAGCAGACGTCAAGGCCACGCGTCCGCAAATGACCCGGGACGTTCCCCTGGGCCCCCGGCTGTCCTCCCTCCCCACGGCCCTCCCTACCCGCGCGCAGGGGCCGCCCGGAGGGCCGAGCCCTGCACAGAGCCCCCAGCCCAGGGATGCCCCCCCGGCCCCGGCCCCGTAGGGCCCTCCCGGCCGGCCGCACCCCGCGGCTTGTCCACACGCAGATGCCATCACCTCGGTCCTTCGGTACTTGCCCCCGGGGCCGGGCCCGGCCGACCGTCCCCGAGTCACGGGCCACTGCTCCCCCGGGGGTCCTGGCCTCCCCCGCAGCCCCGGGCACGGCGGCCTTCCCGCGGCTTCCGCGACCCTCGGCCCCCCACAGGCTTCCGGCGCGCCCCGCCCTGCGCCCTCCGGCACCGGGACCCCGTCCCCGATGGGGCCCGTCTCCGCGGTCACACTCAGATGGGGACCGGCCCGCCGCGGGCTGACGGGCATTTGCTGTCTGAGGCCCTTTGACGGGGTCAGCGTCGTAAGCGTGAGAGTCCGTCCCCCTCGCCGGCAGCCCCGCCACTCCCGGCGGCTGGACCAGAGTCCGGCTCCGAGCGAGACGCCCCCGGGCCCGTAAGCGTAGCCTCGTCTACGTGTAGGTTTCCCAGGTTTTGCTCTTACAAAATGCTCTAATAAGTACCTTTAAACATAAAACTTTTTTCTCTTTAAATCAGTTTTTCAAAACTAAAGGCTTTCTGATAGACTGCCCAACTGCTTTTGCAATACCCGTATTCTGCCTTAATAGGATATGGGCATTTTCCCAATTTGATAAAAAAAAAAAAAATTTAGCTTTTCTTTGCGGAAAGTGAAGAGCTGTTCATAGTTTGGAGCTGTGTCCTCATCAGTGACAATTCATGTTCCGTAGCCCCCGTTTATTTAACCGGTCAAGTCTTAACATTTGTTTACGGTTTTATTTCTTTATTTCAGAGAGGGACAGAGAGAGAGCGCGCAAGCGTGAGTGGAGGGGGCAGGAGAGGGAGACGCAGACGCCGGGACCCCGGGATCAGGATCTGAGCTGAGGGCAGACATTGAACAAGCTGAGCCAAGTCTTAACATTTTTTAAATGAAACAATGAGATGTTAGCGTTAAGGGTTGGTCAGTCCTATTTTATGCCAACTGTTTTTCCCGGTTTGTCTTTCTAGTTTTTGTGATGTTTGGTATTATTAGATACTTGAACATATTCTGTAAAGTTTTTGGCCTTTTGAAACCTTGTGAGTTCTTACATTGTTTTTATATCTGCAAGTTGTTCCGGAAACGTCTGCTTTCTTAGCGCTCGTATCACCAGGAACGTGTTAGGAAACACACTGCTCTCCGCCGCACACCTAAGTATCAGGAACCGTGGGGTGTGACCCGAAATCCGTTTTAACGAGGCCTCCAAGTGACCCTCCTGCAGGAGAAAGTTTGGGAGCCCTGGTCAAGAAGGGCCTTTTTCACCTAAGGTTTCTCTGGAGCTTTTTGTTTCATTTAAGTCTTCCTAGTATTTAGTATAAAGAACAGAACTGAATTTTTTATCTTCCAAATTCCCATTGATTTATGATGCTTCTTTTGCTGTATTGGTTTTAATACACATTC
The DNA here is from genome assembly GCA_004024625.1 of Mellivora capensis. Taxonomy (NCBI): domain Eukaryota; kingdom Metazoa; phylum Chordata; class Mammalia; order Carnivora; family Mustelidae; genus Mellivora; species Mellivora capensis. The sequence continues at coordinate 63,112 of PISX010011733.1, forward strand.
AGGGTTTGCTTTTTTTTTACAGCTTTATTGATATATGTTGATATATGCATGTATCAAAGAATTCGTCCCTGTAAAATGTATAGTAAATGCTCAGTATTTACCCAAAGAAAATGCAAACACTAATTTGAAAAGCTCTATAGACCTTATGTATATTGTAGCTTTATTTACAACGGCCAACGTAATGGAAGCAGCCCAAGCATCCATCAGTAGAAGAATGGATAAAGATGGGAGAGAGAGAGAGATGCCCGGGGACAGTACACAGCCATACACAGGGTGAGATCTTGCCTTTTGCAACAACATGGAAGGAACTAGAAGGCATTGTGCTGAGTGAGATAAGCCAGAGACAGACAAATACCACATGATCTCATTCGGACGTGGAATCGAAAAGAAAATGAATCAACAAAAAGCCCAGTCAGACCTAGAAATGCGGAGAACAAACTAAGGGTTGCCAGAGGGAAGGGAAGGGGAGATACAGGCTTCTGGCTCCGGAGTAAGTCACCAGCGTAAGCCGTACGGCGCGGGGAGGGCAGTGGATGGGGCTGGAACACGGCCTTGTGCGGGGGCAGATGGTACCACACCTGCAGGGAGCGGAGCCCAGTGTGTGTTGTTGGAGATGTGGATGTCTGTAATCATTACAGCTTTCTAGGAAGGTAAAATTTCTAGGAAGGTAAAACTCCATTAGAACTTAGCATTAT
>PISX010011734.1:8691-63802 GCA_004024625.1 Mellivora capensis
CCCTTCTTTTCACCACATCTGTATCTTTGGGGTAAATACCCAGTAGTGCAATTGCAGGGTCATAGGGAAGCTCTATTTTTAACTTCTTGAGGAATCTCCACACTGTTCTCCAAAGTGGCTGCACCAACTTGCATTCCCACCAACAGTGTAAGAGGGTTCCCCTTTCTCCACATCCTCTCCAACACACGTTGTTTCCTGTTGCTAATTTGGGCCATTCTAACTGGTGTGAGGTGGTATCTCAATGTGGTTTTAATTTGAATCTCCCTGATGGCTAGTGATGATGAACATTTTTTCATGTGTTTGATAGCCATTAGTATGTCTTTGTTGGAGAAGTGTCTGTTCATACCTTCTGCCCATTTTTTGATATGATTATCTGTTTTGTGTGTGTTGAGTTTGAGAAGTTCTTTATAGATCCTGGATATCAACCTTTTGTATGTACTGTCTTTTGCAAATATCTTCCCCCATTCCGTGGGGTGCCTCTTTAAACAAAATATTTTTAAAAAGGAGGAGTGCCTGGGTGCCTCATTCATTAAGCATGATTCTGGAATCCTGGGATCCATCCCACATTGGGCTCCCTGTTCAGTGGGAAGCCTGTTTCTCCCTCTCCCACTCCCCCTGCTTGCATTCCCTCTCTTGCTGTCTCTCTCTCTGTCAAATAAATAAATAAAATCTTTTTTAAAAAATAAAAAATAAATAAAAGGAATGATGAAAAACATATGTAATCATTTCAACACATGCAGAAAAAGCATTTGACAAAATATAACATCTATGCATGACAAAAACTCTCAATCAACAAAGTGGGTTTAGAGAACCATGCCTCAGTAAAAAAAAAAAAAAAAAAAAAGGCCACATATGAAAAACACAGTGCTAACATCATACTCTATAGGGAAAACTAAAAACTTTTCTCTAAAATCAGGAAAAAGACAAGGATGTCTAATCCCACCACTTTTATTCAACATAATTGTGAAAATCCTAGATGTAGCAATGAGACAAGAAATAAAACACACATATGGAATATAAGAAATAGGGCATAGGATCATAGGAGAAGGAAGGGAAAACTGAATGAGAAGAAATCAGAGAAGAAGACAAACCATAAGAGAATCTTGACTCTGGAAAACAAAGTGAGGGTTGTGGAAAGGGTGAGTGGGAGGATGTGGTAACAGGGTGATAGGCATTAAGGAGGACAAGAGATGTGATGAGCACTGAGTGTTGTATGCAACTAATGAACCATTGCACACTACTTCAAACACTAATGGTGATACGTTGGCTAACTGAATTTAATTTAATTTTAAAAAGTGTGGCAAAATGATTAGAAAGAAAGAAAGAAAGGAAGAAAGAAAGAAAGAAAACACACCCAAATTGGTAAGGAAACAGTAAAACCTCACTATTTACAGGTAACATGAAACTATATATGGAAAACCCTAAAACTCCACCAAAAAGCCAATTAGAATAAATGAATTCCACAAAGTTGCAGGATACAAAATTAACATACAGAAATCTGTTACATTTCTATACACTAATGAGGTAGTGGAAGGCGAAACTAAGGAAACAATGCTATTTGCACATGCACCAAAACAAAACAAAAAATACTTAGGAGTAAATTTAACCAGGGAGGTGAAATACTGTAAAAACTAACACTGATGAAAACAATTATAAATTACACAAACAAATGGAAAGATATACCCTGCTTGTAGATAGGATGAATATTGTTAAAATGTCAAAACAATCTCCAGACTCAGTGCAAATCCTATCAAAATATGAATATTTTTCATAGAACTAGGAAAAAAAATTCCCAAAATTTGTATGGAATCACCGAAAACCTCAAATAGCTAAAGCAATGTTGAGTAAGAAGAACAAAGCTGGAGATAGAAAATCCCACATTTTGAAATAAACTATAACACTATAATAATCAAAATGGTATAGTACTGGCACAATAACAGACACATAAATTGGTGGAACAGGATAGGGAGCCAAGAAATAAACCCATGTCTTTATAGTTAATTAATGTACAACAAAGAAGGCAAGAATATACAGTGGGGAGAGATACTGGACCACTTTTCTACATCATACACAAAAATAAACTCAAATGGATTAAAGACCTAAATGTGGGATCTGAAACTATAAAACTCCTAAAAGAAAATGTAGGTAGTAATTTTTTGGAGATCAACCTTAGTAACATATTTATGGATATGTCTCCTCGGTTAAGGAAAATAAAAGCAAAAATAAACTATTGGAACTCTACCAAAATTAAGTTTTTGCACAGAAAAAAATTTAAAATGAGAAGGCAACCTATTAAATACATTTTCAAATAATGTAGAATATGATATGCTACAACAAAGAAAGTAGAAGAAAGTGAATAAAGAGATAAGAAAAGGAGGAATTAAGGGAAAAAATGGAAAATTACTTATGATGCAATATGAGCCCTCATCACAATGTCCCAAATCTTCAAAAATATGTATAAATAATACATTTTGGCTCTCTGAAAACTGAGGAAAAATAAGTTTTACCCTGGTTGCTGGAACAAAGAAATGTAAATATGACCAGACAGCTGCAAGGAGTCAAAGGAAAACAGACAAAATAAACTGATGTAAACCTCTATAAGAGTACTCCAGTTTGGGGGCACCTGGGTGGCTCGGTGGGTTAATTGTCTGCCTTCTGATCCAGTCATGATCTCAGAGTCCTGGGATTGATCCCCACATCAGGCTCCTTGCTCAGCAGGGAGTCTGCTTATCCTTCTGTCCCTCACCCCCTCTCTCTCTTTCTCTGAAATAAATAAAATCTTTAAAGAAAAAAACAAAAAACAAACAAACAAACCCAAAAAACAAGTTTGGTTTTGGAGTTTCATAGTTAATAGAATTAAAGTTGAAGCAAATATAACCAAATTTCCAGAAGACAAGGGGCCTCAAGCTAGCATCTGAATTATATTCACATGGAGCAATCATTCTTCATCACAATAGTGGCAACAATGATTTAATTATTTTTCACAGCTTATTCAGTCATCATTATGATAGAAATATTAGTGGTTTCTTTTTATATTTCATTTTAATACTAAAATGACAAACTTCTCATTCTAATACATGTGCAATTATTAAGGGAAACTTTTAATTTTTATTGCACAGCACTGTAAGGTGTTCTTCATTGTTTTAAATGGATACAGTTGTATTATTTTTAATTACTCTATTCTGCATGGCCATAAGAATATTAAAATATTTCTCTCTCCTAGAAAATTATGATCTTTGAAGAAATCAGGGACTCAAGAAATTAATGTAGTCTCTTACATAATAAATACTTGCCTCTATAGTTGAAAAACTTTCATGTGTGCATTTGTGTATATGCACATAAAGTTCTGTAAAACCTTTAATAATTATACTCATAGGTAATTTACTAAGATCATAAACATTTCAAGCATAGAGCCATATTTCTGAAAGTGCTCTTTTGTTATCATAAAATGAACACACTGAAGAGCTTATTTCAATAAGCTTTGCATCTGTTTTCTATATTAAACAACTAAATACAAAAGTGTTTCTGAAAATCATTTTTTAACATGAAGATTCACTTATTATTATACTAATGGTGCCTTATATTTGTATGAGTATAAACTTAATTCCTAATTCAAATTTAATCACTTTTGAAAAAAATCCCAAATCAGAAAAAAAGTCTGCATTTGACTTCTACAATTTAAAAAGAAATTGAGAAAATGAAAATCATTGAGCAAATCCCCCAAAACTGATTAACTTTTACATTTAAACCTAGTTAATTGAGACCAGATCAGTATGTTAACAGATCAACTTAAAGAATGAGTTTTTATGTGGAACCAGTTAATATTTATTTTCTCTAAGGATTAAATTAGAAAAAAATAAAAAATTAAATTAGAAAAAAAATGAGGATTCAAATTAGAAAGAACAAAATTTCCTAAAATTTCAGAGTTATAAATATCACAAATGACATTCTTGAGGCTACAAATTGCCTTTGAAGATGCTAAGACTAACCTTCACCTATAATCTAAGTAGGATAATATATGTCGCTTTACCTGCCAAAAATTGGACAGTAAAGGTAACTGTATCTTAACATTGTGATATAATAATAAGCTATAGCTGAGGATTCTTTATGTATTTTTGTTGCTAATAAAGCAGATTAGAAATTTTTATTGTGAAATTAAAAGATTTATTGAGTCCCCTAGTCCAGGCTCTTGCCACAAGATGCTTGTTCTCTTTGTTATAGAATGGGCTGAAAATAAATTTTAATCTTGAAAAAAGTTCTATAGTTTCTGCTAAAGAATTCAAAAGTTACATAAGAGCACAATTTCTCTTTTTTAATAATCTAAATGGCATTTGTCCAATTCATTTTTAAAATAAAAGTTTTTAAGTTAATATTCATAAAATTTTTATACATTAAATTAGTTCATATTTAATCTTCTGATTATTTCTTCCCCAATACAATCAGTTCATTTATTACAAATAAATCTAGGTATCATTAATTCCAGGGAGTCCTTATAGGAATGCAAATTATCATAAGAATTATTAAAAACTGTAAGACTCTGTATGAATAGGGAGGTGGCAAATATTTGAATAAGACATTGTGATCAGAGGAATGAAAATATATGCTTATATTGGATTTCCTTATCTACTCAATCACTTATTTGCTCCTGGGAATTGCCTGCCAAATAATTTCTAATACTTCTCAGAAGTTCAAAGATGTCATCTATGTGTTTTTACTTTTCTTTTACTTCAGTTCTAAGTATTATTTCTGGTTGCTGAGATTTACCTGTTTATATTTTATAGCCTACTACTGTGAAATGTACTATGAGGATATTAGTTAATATTTTGGCAATATATCCAAGTGACAATAGCCAAATAAAATTTGTTCTTCATTTTTAACTTATAATTAGTAATTTATTAATACCTTTTCCTATATTCAGAATTATATCAGATCTTTCATATATTTGGTACCTTAATCGTTCCTATAATCTCAAAGTCTTTTATACAATAATATCCATAAAAATACATTTAAGGCATCAATAAAATTTCAATCTATTCTTAAGCAGTCTGCAAGTTCTTTTTTTTTTTTTTAATTTATTTACTTGACAAAGAGAAATCACAACTAGGCAGAGAGGCAGGCAGAGAGAGAGGAGGAAGCAGGCTCCCTGCTGAGCAGAGAGCCCGATGCGGGGCTCAATCCCAGGACCCTGGGATCATGACCCAAGCTGAAGGCAGAGGCCTCAACCCACTGAGCCACCCAGGCGCCCCAGTCTGCAAGTTCTTAATGAAGGATTGGGTTTATGTTTAGAACACTTGTGCAAAAAATTAAAATATAAGAATAATATTATGTTACTGGGATTCTGTTACATATACCTATGCTTAATTATAGTATTCTTATATTATCAAATAGGTAAACCTTGAAATTAATCAAGCATATGTCAAAATATTGTGAAATGATACTTTTCCTTATCTGTAGGATTTGAAGGTTTTCTCTTTGTTTTGATCATCACAGGATTTTTTTGTTCTTTATTTTTGGACATGGTGAATCACATAAATTGATGTTAAAATCTTAAACCCAACTTGCCTTTCTGAGATAAACTCTACTTCATCAATATCATTATCTTTCATATTTGTTGCTACTTTTCATATATTAAAATTTTGTTAAAGACATTTGCATTTAGATTACTGAGTTATAATAACATAAATTTTTCTTGTTATGTCTTTGGTTTTACCATAAGGCAATGCTATCCTCAAAATAAACTTTTTCTTCCTTTAACTTTTGAAAATTTTTATCAAGGATTAGTATTTTTTTATACTATTTGATATATGTTAGCAGTGAAGCCAAATTGCTTTCAGATTTTCTTTATTGAAAGTTTTTAAGTATTAATTTAAATGTTTTACCTTTACCTAATTAATTGAAATACACTAGATAGTAATTTGAATTCAAATGATGAAATAAGGGCTGCCAATAAAGGAAACTACATAGTAAAATACAAAGACAATGTAAATGTATTTTGTGTGCATTTTTGTCTGATTTAAAAGAAACCTGTATAAAGCAAAATTATAAAACATTGTTTTTAACATATATAACACCTGGTTCATAATACAAAAAAGTAATTTGTGTGATAATAGTACAAAATAGTGGAGAGGCAACAGAGCTGTGTAAAAGCAAAGTTTTTGTATAATATTGAAATTAAGTTGGTATTAAATTAAAGTAGGCTGTTGTAAATAAAGAGATTAATTTATATCCCAGAAAAAAACATAAAAAAATATAACCTAAAAATTTATGGCAAAATAAAAAGGGAATTAAAATAGGTTACTAGAAAATGTGTACTTACTGTAAAAACAAAGGAAATAGAAGGATATACAAATAAAAATTTTAAATAGAAAATATATTAAAATGGCAGAAATAGATCATACTTTATTAGTAATTAGATTGAATGTCAGTATTTTAGTTTAGACAACCATTCAAAAGTCATAGACTAGCATAATGGAAAATTAAAACAAAAACCAAAAAACACGAACCAACTAGAGGCACACCTCTGGGATACAGCAGTTCCAATTCCAAACCACTGCAATAAAGTAAATATTACAGTAAAGAAAGTTTGATTAATTAATTTTCTAACTTCTCAGTGCCTATAAAAATTATGTTTATAATACACTGTATTCTATGAAGTATAAGATAGCAGTATGTGTAAATATACAATGTTCATACCTTAATTTAAAATAATTTATTCCAGAGATCCTGGGTGGCTCAGTCATTTAACTTAGTCCAATTCTTGGTTTCGGCTCATGTCATGATCTTGGGGTAGTGGAATTAAGCCTTGCACTGGGCTCCCCATTCAGTGGGGAGTCTACTTCCCCTTTCTCTCTCTGTCTGTTCCCCTCCACTCATGTACTTTCTCTCACTCTAAAATGAATAAATAAATCTCTCAAAAATATCAAAAATTTAAAAATAAGTTATTGCTAAAAAATGTTAACCATCATCTGACTTTAAGTGAATTATTATCACTATTTATACACAACCATAACAAATATAATAATAAAAAGTTTGAAATATTGTGAGAATTACCAAAATGTGACACAGAGACACAATGTGAGCAAATGCTATCAAAATGATGGCACCATTAGACTTGCTCAATGCAAAGTTGCCATATATCTTCAATTTGTAAAAAATGCAGTATCTGTGAAGTACAATAAAGCAAAGCACAATAAAATGAGGTATGGTTGTATTTACTAATTAGAGACACACTTTACTCTCAAAGACAAAAACAAGTTGAAATTAAAATGACAGAAAAATTATACCATGCAAATCATGACTAAAATAGAGTTGTGATATCTACACTATTGTCAAAATAGACCTTACAGCAAAAATTACTGAGATAAGGAAAAACAAATTTATAATGATCATAAGGCCAACCCATCAAGAAACCTTAAAATTTATAAATATACACATGCCAAAAAATAGAGCCCTATAGTTATAGAACAATTTAGTCAATAAACAGAATATATGTCCTTTTCAAATGTATATGAAACTTTGTCCAAGATAAAGTTAGATAGCACATAAAACAAATTTCAGTAAGTTTAAAATGTGTAAAATGATATAAAATATGATTTCCTACCATAATAGAATAAAAATGGAAATCAAGAGAAGAAAAGTTTAGAAATTCACAAGTATGTGGAAGTTAAACAACACACTCCCAAATAATAATGGGTCAGAGAAAAAAATTAAGAGAAGTTGGAAAATGCTTTAAGGTAAATGAAAATGAAAACATCCCAAAATTTGTGGCATGAAGATCAGGCAATGTTTAAATGGAAATTTATAGCTACAAATGTTTACAGTAAAAAGAAGATAGACATCAAATAAAAAAATCCAATCTTCCACTTAAAGAAACAAGAAAAACAATGGCACACTAAACATATCATGAGCAAAATGAAGGGAACAATGAAAGATGGAAAGAGATTAGTATAACAGAACAATAAAGATATTTAACAAAAACAAAAAGTGGTTCTTTGAAAAGATCAACATATTTAGTAAACTATTAGATAGACAAACCATGGGGAAAAAAAAAAAAAAAAACCGAGAGAGAGAGAGAGAAGCCTGAAATTTTAAAATCAGAAATGAGAGAGGGAGCATTACTATCAACCTTGTAGAAATAAAAAGAATTATAAGGAAATACTATCAACAATTTTCTGTATTTAGAGAATGACAAGTTAACCTTTAAAAATAAATAAATATATACCTAGAAAAACAAAAACTACCCAAAAAAATCAAGAAAAAAAATGTTTGGGGTTTTAACATGTAAAGAGATTTAATTTGTAATCAACTAATTATCCATGATTTGATGGCTTTACTGCTGAGTTCTGTGAAGGATTTACACAATTTTAAAAGAGAGAGAGAGAGAGAGAGAGAGAGAGAGAAATTAACACTTTTCAAACTGGTTTTGTAAAACTAATATTACCCTGATGCTAAAATCAGATAAAGGCATCACAAGAAATGAAAGCTACAAATCCCTTATAAATATGGATGCAGAAATTCTAAAAAAATACAAACCCAATTCACAAACATTTTAAAATGATTAAATAGCATATCCAAGTGGGATTTATCCCAGGAATATAAAACTGGTTCAATTTAATGAAAATTAATCAATCAAATATGACATGTTAATAAAAGAGACAAACCACATAGTAATTGCAACACATTCAAAAAAAATTGAAAAAACCCAACATTCTTTTTCTATTTTCTATTCTATTCTATTTTCTATTCTTATCCTATTTCTAGGAAGGAACTTCCTACACTTTGTAAAAATCTATTTATAAAACAAAACAAAAACAACAACAACAAAAAAACACACCTTAAGTTATACTTAATGATTAAAAGACTTAAAAAACGAGAACTTTCTCCCTGAGATAATAAGACAAATTATTCTTAACAATTCTTGTCCATTTTATAATGAACACTTAAAAGACATCCAGAATGCAAAGAAAGAAGTAAAATTATCTCTGTAAATAACATAATCTTTTATATAGAAAATCCCAAGAAATCCACAAACAAAATTCTATTAAAACTAATGAAAAGATAAGCAAATTTCAGGATATAAGATTAATATACAAAAACCAATTTTACTTCTTTACATTATCAATGATAAATCTTAAAATGAAATTATTTTAATATATTCTAAGAGAATAAAATAGGAATAAAGTTAATATAAAGTAGTATAGAACTTGTATTCTAGATCTACAAAATGTTATTAAAATTAATTGTAGGTAACTTAAGTTAAAAATTTCCATTTTTTTGGATTAGTAGATTTAATATTGTTAAGATAACAATATTCCCCAAATTGAGCTATGGCTTCTGTGCAATCCTTATCAGATTTCTAATTTCCCTTTGAGTAAAACTTAAAAAACAAATCCTAAAATTCATATCGAAATCCATGGGATATAGAATAATCAAAATAATCTTGGAAAGGAAGAGCAAAGTTAGATAACTCACACTTCCAAATTCAAAATTTACTTCAAAGCTGCAGTAATCAAGACTATGTGCTACTATATATTTTGTATAATATGAAGAGTAATTGGTAGAATTGAGAAACCAAAAATAAATTTACATATGTGGTCAATTTTGTAATAAAAGTTTTGTGGCAAGAGTGTCAAAACATTCAATAGTTAAGGGCAGATATCAACAAATGGTGCTTGGAAAACTGGATATCCACATTAAAAAAAAAAGTTGGAACTGGCTCACACCATATATAAAAATAACTCAAAATGGATTAAAAATGAAATGTAACAGACATTTCCCAATGAAGACATACAAATGGCTATCAGACACATGAAAAAATGTTCATCATCACTAGCCATCAGGAAGATTCAAATTAAAACCACATTGAGATACCACCTCACAACAGTTAGAATGGCCAAAATTAGCAAGACAGGAAACAACGTGTGTTGAAGAGGATGTGGAGAAAGGGGAACCCTCTTACACTGTTGGTGGGAATGCAAGTTGGTGCAGCCACTTTGGAGAACAGTGTGGAGATTCCTCAAGAAATTAAAAATAGAGCTTCCCTATGACCCTGCAATTGCACTCCTGGGTATTTACCCCAAAGATACAGATGTGGTGAAAAGAAGGGCCATCTGTACCCCAATGTTTATAGCAGAAATGGCCACGGTCGCCAAACTGTGGAAAGAACCAAGATGCCCTTCAACGGATGAATGGATAAGGAAGATGTGGTCCAAATACATTATGGAGTATTATGCCTCCATCAGAAAGGATGAATACCCAACTTTTGTAGCAAAATGGACGGGACTGGAAGAGATTATGCTGAGTGAAATAAGTCAAGCAGGAGAGTCAATTATCATATGGTTTCACTTATTTGCGGAGCATAACAAATAACATAGAGGACATGGGGAGATGGGGAGGAGAAGGGAGTTGAGGGAAATTAGAGGGGAAGATGAACCATGAGAGACTATGGACTCTGAAAAACAACCTGAGGGTTTTGAAGGGGTGGGGGGGTGGGAGGTTGGGGGAGCCTGGTGGTGGGTATTATGGAGGGCATGCATTGCATGGAGCACTGGGTGTGGTGCAAAAACTATGAATTCTGTTACACTGAAAAGAAATTTTAAAAAAATGAAATGTAAGAATCAAAACTCCATAAAATTTTAGGAAAAAAATAGTAACTCATCATGGTTTCATATTTAGCAGTTATTTTTTACATATAATACCAAAAATGCAGGTGGAAGGAAAAAAAAACATACCGGTTAATTAGATTTTATTAAATTTTAAAACATTGTACTTTGAAGGAAATGATCAAGAAAATAAAAGCACTACCCACAGAATGGGAGAAAATGTTTGCAAATTGTGTATCTGATAAGCAATTTGTGTTTATCACTAAGAAATTTAATGACTAACAATAAAAGACAACTCAAAAATTATAGCTAAAGGGAATAAACATTTGTTTAGTAAGAATATAGAAATTGCTAACAGACACATAAAAAGATGCTAAAGTAGTCATTAGGAAAATGCATCCAAAACCACAATAAGATACAACTTTATACCCACTTGGATTAAAAAAAAAAGACAATATTAAGTTTTGGCAAGAATGTGGGGAAATTGTCAGACATTGCTTGTGAGAATGTAAAAGATGCAGCTACTTTTGAAAATTTTCTAAAAAGCTGAACACGCTGCTACCATATAACCAGGAATTCCATGTCTAAGTATCTATCAAAGAGAAATAAAATCATTTTCACACAAAATCTTATAAATTAATATTTATAACATTATTCATAATACCCTTAAAGTGGAAACAACTCAAAATATCTATCAATTGCTCAATGGATAAACATAATGTTGCATAGCCATTTGATGGAATATTCAGCCATAAAAAAAAAAAGATAATACAGGTTACAACATGGATGAACCTTGAAACGATATGCTAAGTGAAAGAAGCCTGACACAGAAAGTTACATACTGTATAATTTCATTTATATAAAAATGTTCAGAACAGACAAATCCCTAGAGACTGAATACATACTAGTTGTTGTTAAGAGGTTGGAAAGGAAAGTGACTGTTAATGTATGGGGTTCCTTCCTTCTTTCCCTACTAACTTCCCTCATTTCCTTCTTCCCTCCACAAACATTCATTTAGGGCAAGAATGAACAAATCACTCACCATACAAAGTATGAGAACACAATTGTGACCAAAACATTTTCTCTGGGTATGAGAAACTTAGATTCTAATTAAGCAGAAATTTCTTTTAACACTATTATTGGATATTTATTGTAACTTCTACAGTCCCTTAGATTTGAATCAGCAGAATACTAAACTGCTCAATAATAATCATCTATTTCTTAAACTATTTGTTTTAACAGTAACAAGATACCCACCTTCCCCACAGAGAGTTTGTCAATAGTTTAGCTTCTAGATTCTACCTTTGTTTTTATACCAATCCACTAAAAATTATTGAGCACCTCCTATGATTTAGGCACTGGGCTGAGCATTGAGTGAATGGTGGAAGCCTGTAGGGGACATGCAAATTATAGGAGGTAAAAGGGTAAAGAGAAATATAGTTAGCCCTTAGAAAACATGGGTTTGAACTGTGCATGTCCACTTATACACAGATTTTTTTTTTTACATTTTAGTTCTGTAAATGCATTTTTTCCTTATGATTTTTTAGTAACATTTTCTTTTCTTAGTGCATTTTAAGAATACAATAAATTTAATGCACGCAACAGAACAATGTGTTGATTGACTGTTTATGTTATTGGTAAGGTTTCCAGTCAAGAGTAGGCTATTAGATATGAGGTAGGTAGATGTTTTGAGAGAGTCAAAACTTTTGTGCAGATTTTCAAATGTATAAGTATTTGACACCCCTAACTCTTGCTTTGTTCAAGGGTCAACTGTACACTATAGAAAATTTATGGTTTGTGTACAAATATCTCACCACAAAGGGAACATGCAATACTGTAAGGAATGTATTGGTGAATGTATAGCTCAAGAGCCAAATTCTCCATTAGCAGCTAAATGTTATTATTCTATTATTTGATGTCTAGATTACTACTGAGAAAGATAATAATTAGCAAAAATATTCACTTACAAAGATAAAAAATCACATTTATGCAAATCAAAGTAAACAGTAATATAATTCAGAATATAAAAGGGCAGTATCTAACTTGTGATGATAGCTTTCTTTTAATAAAATAAGAGTGAAGTGGGTATGAGAATAGCATTCTGAGAAATAAAACAGCAATTACTATTTTCTGGTATTTTCAGTATTTAAGATAACTTACCACATGTGTTCATTCAATAACTAATTTTAAACTTCAACAGTCATCACATTATCTATGTAAACTAGTAAAAGAACAAAGTTATTTGTTCCCAATTATTTTCCAATTTATAAATATGTAACAAGCTTCTGTCCTTTCCCATATGAAGAAATTGCTTGTAAGCCTACAGAATATCTTTTCTAGAAGATATTTTAATTAAAACTAAAGCAATTTTATTAAGACAATTAGAGTCATACTGTTATTTTTATAAATAGTTAAAAAATGTCAATGACATTTCCTGCATAGTTTGGATAATGAGAAGATAAGCTCTAAATATCTTTACAATGAAACAATTGATTTAATTAAACAGAGTTTTAAAATTATAGAGAACCAAAATAACTCAGGTAGTAAATGTAGGAAATTTATAATCAACATCTAAATGTGGATATTATATATAACAATTTCAATTTAATAGTACTAAATTTGTTTGTGTATATGGCACTTTTAAACTAGAACTTCAAGCAAACAAAAAATAGGTAAATCTCTCCCTAGTGTCCACATGAATGAGTTCCAATCAGCAAGTAGTATTTCCCTTCATCTTTTTTTTTTTTAAGATTTTATTTATTTATTTGACAGAGAGAGAGAGAGAGAGATCACAAGTAGGCAGAGAGAGAGAAGAGGAAGCAGGCTCCTTGCTGAGCAGAGAGCCAGATGTGGGGCTCGATCCCAGGACCCTGGGATCATAACCTGAGCCGAAGGTAGAGGCTTTCACCCAATGAGCCACCCAGGTGTCCCCCCTTCATCTTTTTTTAAAAGATTTTATTTACTTATTTGTCTGAGAGAGAGAGAGAGAGGAAGCACACAAGCAGATGGAGAGAAAAGCAGGCTCCCTGCTGAGCAAGGAGCCCAAACCAGGACTTGGATCACAGGACCCTGGGATCATGATCTGAGCAGAAGGCAGATGCTTAACCAACTGGGCTACCCAGGCATCCCATTATTTCTCTTTCTTTTTCTCTACCCAATTTCTACTTGAAGATTCTCTCTTCTTGAGCTAAACTTCATCTAACAATCCACTAGTAATATCTGAAATTGAATTTATGGGAGAAATCCAGATATAGTTATTTACATTTCTCAGATCAATGCTAGTAATTACTCAAAAGAAATAAAATTTTGAGGCAGCTGGGTGGCTCAGTGGATTAAATGTCTGACTCTTGATTTCAGGTCAGGTCATGATCTCAGGGTCATGAGACTGAGTCCTGACTCGGGCTTCACATGGGACATGGAGCCTGCTTAAGATTCTCACTTTCCTCCCTCCCTCTGCCTGTCCCTCTCCCCCTGCTCATGCACTAGATTGATCTCTCTCTCTCTATATATATATATATGTGTGTGTGTATACACATGTATGTCTACATATATATACACACATATACATATATTTAGTTTCAATAGAGACGATTATCTACTTACAATGCACTAATTTTTTAAAGTCAGAAAATATAAATATTCAATAAGTGGGGGGAGGCCAAAACATAAGAACAAGTAACTCACAAAACTTAAATGCAAGCTGGTAACACAAGCAGATGAAAATAAGATACATTTAGTTGATCAAATTGTTCAATATTAAGAGTGATAATAGGATTGGGAAGAATAAGACAAGTAAGACTTCAATATGTATCACTGGCAAAAGTGTAAATTGATACATTTTAGAAGGAATTTAACATCTTACGCACAATTCATCTGAGCAATGTAATTTGGGAACTTATCTGGAAGGAAAAAAACAATAGAGATGGCTAAAGAATTTGCCAAAGGGGCTCATTCCAATTGACTCAAATTCCAGATTGATCTCAAATGAAAAATAACAGTTAAAATTTAACTTCAATGACAATAAGCTATAATAGTGTCAGAAGCTACTGAGATAAATGAGGAATAACATAATTAAAGAGCTTAATTTTCTAAATAAAGTAGGACTAATACTTGAGAAATGTTTACATTTAATAACCAAATGGGAGGTGGTAAGCATGTGATATAAACTTAAAGGAATCGTCAAAAATCTGAAGAATGGGTAACAGAGATAAGACAGTGCTTCAGAAATAATGAGCAACCAACCTTGTCAAAAATTTTGCTGAGATGTCAAGTCAAGGCAAAGACTGAAAGATGTCCTGCCCATTTGATCTATGATTTTAACGTCATCAGGGAACTTAGAACTGGTTTGTTCAGCTACACTCAATAAAAATATTTTTCATAAATAATGCTTTGTTTCAATAACTTATTTCCTTTTTACACTAAACATAACCCCTCCTCCACCAATCAATTTATTTCCAACTTAAAGTTTGTTTGTTTCTTTGTTTTATTTAACAGAGAGAGACACAGTGAGAGAGGGAACACAAGCAGGGGGAGTGAGAGAGAGAGAAGCAGGCTTCCTCTGAGCAGGGAGCCCAGTGCAGGGCTGGATCCCAGGACCCTAGGATCATGACCTGAGCTGAAGGCAGACACTTAATGACTGAGCCACCCAGGCACCCCAACAACTTTAGCCTTCTTAAATTAATTTAAAAACTTGTTTGAAAATCAACTACCATGATTTGGAAAAGGCAAGAGAAATTTCCTTATCACCCAAACTTAGAGGTAAGAGCAGGATTGCACAGCTAAAGTGGATGTCAATACCAAACTCCCAATCTTATCTACCCATTCTAACTTTTTATACCCACAGTCTTCCTTATCCCAAATAGTTAAAACTATTTTCAACTTCTCAGGCCAAAATGGATAGAATCATCTTTACTTATTTCACACTCCATTTCCATGTCAGCAAATCCTGTGGACTCTACTTCCAGATGAGATCGAGCCCATTCAAGATGGTGTGACCGTAGATTCTACTTCCAAATGTAACTAGAATGCCATTATTTACCACTCCATACTGCTACTATTTATTCCAAATTATTGTCTTCTCATACCTGAATTATTGCAATAACCTACCAATTTTTCACTGTTTCACCTTGCTTCTCCAGATTGTGTTCTTAAAAACAAGAGCCAAATTGATCTCTATATATTTGAAATTAGTATATTCTAATTTTTTTACTTTGATCTCTCTACTGTCTGTTTTAACACAAAATAATATACAAAGTCCTTATAATGACCTTCAGTAATTTACTAACCTCATTCCCTCCTCTCACCCAGCCACACAAATTGCCTTGTTTTCATAGAGCATCCTGTACATGCTTTCTCAAAACCTTTGTTAGTCATTTTCCTTTATGAACACTCTCTTTTTGCCTTGCCTTAAATTTACCTTTCTAATTGAGACATTTCCCTACCCTTACTTACCATTGCTCATCCCAAATCCAGCTTTCCCTATTTCCCCTTTTTTCCCCAATCATTTCCATTGTTATCTAATGTCCTATATTTCACACCTTGCTGCACACCTAGCACCTAGAATAATACTGTTGCACAGTGGCTACTCAATTAGTATTTGATGACTTAATGAAATATCCGCTGAAATATTCACCATTATGTTTGATCCCTAATAAGAGGCTTCTTTTTCTTTTCTGCTTGTCTTTCATGTCCAGAATTACTTTCCCTCTTACGTGTTTTCTGGGAGGTAGAAATTATTCTGTGGCTTCATACTTATCAAAATTTCTGTATGACACCCGGAGTTCTATTACCAGATTCACTATAAGCCATACTTTTGATGGTGTCTTGCAGTGACTCTGATTTTTCTTTCTGACCTTGAAAACTTATGTGACATATTTTACTTCCACAGAGATTCAAAAGAAAATAGAGTACAGAACATTTTTCTCCAGACTGCTCACTACTGCTTCTCCTCTGTCTTCCTTTGCCTACCTGACCTCATCTTTTCTGTTCTGTTTAAGTTTTTATTTAACTTACAGTTAGTTAACACACAGTATAGTATTAATTTCAGTTGTAGAATTTAGTGATTCACATTTACATATTATATGTAATGTTCCAATTTCTTCCTTACTTCACAAGCAAACAAGCATTTATACTTGATCCTACATTTCCCATTTCCCTTATTTTTCTAGGCCCCTACACAACAAGAATTCTCAAAGGTAAAAAATAAACAAAACCCAACTGCTACCTGCACTTTTAGCTATAAATTACTCTAAAATTTTGGTAAACTAAATTGGACTGTATGATCTAGCTAAGAGACTCAAAATCTTAAGTGTTACCACTTGGTAAGGAAAGTCCATCACAGTGATCAGATCATCCAGTAAATGACAAAGGAAATGGAGTAATGACCCATTTAACCCTCATGCCTACAGTGAGTAATGCAGGTGGAATCTAAAGTCTTAGTTGACCTCTGGAGAAGAATAACTGGAAGGAAGAGGCAGGAAGTTGAATGGGGAGGAGGCTGGTGAGAGGGTGGATACCAGATGGTTCCTCAGGCCACATTGGAGGTAAAACAGAAGAGAGACCCAGAGAGCTGTCTTAAAGCTCAAGCAAGAAGAAGAAGGAGGAGACAGGGAGGGGGTAGAGGAGGAGGGGGAGAAGGAGAGGAAGGAGGAGGGGGAGGAAGGGAGAAGAAGAGGAAGAGGAAGAAACAGCAGAGGAGGAGGAGGAAGTGGAAGAAGAGAAGGAGGAGGGAAGGGTGAGAGAGTTGGAGGAGGGTGAGGAGGAAGAAAATAAGCCTTCGTGTTTATAGAACTGTCAATGAAAGTGACTCACCTTTGCCTAAACTTTCAAATGGGATAAGTTTCACCTTAAAATGTCTCCCCTTCAATTACATTTTTTTGTTTAAGATTTTATTTATTTATTTGACAGAGAGAAAGAGAAAGAGAGTGAGTGCACAAGCCAAAGAAACATAGGGAAAGCGAGAAGCAGGCTCCCCACTGAATAAGGAGACTAACATGGGGTTGGGTCCCAGGACAAGGAAATCATGACCTGAGCTGAAGGCAGATGCTTAACCTACTAAGCCATCCAGATGCCCCCCACTCCCCCTTCAAATACATTTCTTAGGGAATACTGATTATGTGTCTTTGGCTTGGAAGTCAGGGGCATAAAATTATTCAGATTTTTTGTATACCTTATTTGCAATTAAAAATATTTCAATTATAATGGCACCTGGGTAGCTAAGTAGATCAGGCATTTGACTCTTGATTTCAGCTCAAATCATGATCTCATGGTTGTGGGATCATGCCCCATGTCAGGCTCCACATTCAGCATGGAGTCTGCTTGAGTTTTTTTTCCCTCTGCCCCTGCCCCTTCTCCTGCATACTCTCTCCCTCTCTCTCTCTCAAAATAAATCAAATCTTTAAAAAAGGGGGAAAAATCAGTTATAAAAATATATGTAACTTCTAATATTTTTCCTTTTCTCTAAGTAAGTCTTTTGGTTGCCTGTCTTAGTTTGTCTTCCTCCAGAAGCAGTTATCAAGTTAAGGATAGGTGTGTGATTAGTTAGGTGGGAACAGATTTTAGTAAACACTGTTAATGGAGTGGGAAAGTGAGACAGAAAAGGAAACAATTAAATAGCATGTTATTAAGTTATCAACTGTGGACAAAGGTGTATCCTTTGGAATTCTAAGAGATCATAGAGAAACTTCCACTGAATTATTCCCATAAAAGACAAGGGAGTGGGTATTGTTTTTTTTTTAAGATTTTATTTATTTGACAGAGAGAGACAGCAAGAGAGGGAACACAAGCAGGGGGAGTGGGAGAGGGAGAAGCAGGCTTCCCTTTAAGCAGGGAGCCTGATGAGGGGCTCAATCCCAGGACCCAGGAATCATGACCTGAGCCTCTCAAAAAAAACCCAAAACAAAACATATATATATATATATATATATATATATATATATATATATATATATATGTGTGTGTGTGTGTGTGTGTGTGTGTGTGTGTGTGTATGTATTTTTTTTTTGCAGTGGCTGTATTTATTATACAAGTAAAAATCAGAAATGGTCCAAAGGAAGTAATCAATTTTATGCAATTTCATGCAGTGGAGTACAATCTAGGGGGAAAAAAGGTGGGGTGGGGTGAGGTGGGGGAGATACACTACTGTTCCAGCTATAGGAATAAATCTCAAAAACATTACACTGAGCAAACAAAACACTGAGGCAAATTACTATTTTCTCTTATATGAATTTCAAGAATCAGCAAAATACTTTCTATTAATGAAAATTAGACCAGTGGTTCCCTGGGGGAAGAGGCTGATGAGAAATGCTGAACTGACTACCGATGGTCTCAGGGGATTTTTATGGGGTGCTAATGCTCTATATCTTGTTTGAAGGGTAGAGATATGGATAAATAAATTTGTCATAACTCATAAAATTGTACACTCAATTGTACAATTTAAATCTTACCGCTACAAATTTGACTTAAAATGCCAACATAGAAGTCCTCTTAATCTTTTACATCTATTAAATTTAATTAAATCTTTTTCAACTTTGAGGAATAATGCACATGTTAATATTCACTTATACAATAAAAAATTTGTTTGAAAAATATAGTTAGACTAAAACTTTTTTCTTGATAATCAATTTCTTCCTTTTTCTCTTAAATCTTGTTTGGAGAGTTTTTTAGTTCTTCACATTCTTTCAAATTCAGAAACAATATTATATATCCTATTTTTCTGCCATCTACATACCTAAAATAATTTTATTAAATTGTCAGTCCATAGAGCTATCAAACCCATAACATAGGTGAAAGGAAATATCATTAGCATTTTCTTACTAACCATTTCATATGTCGAACATTCCAAAACCAACTATCAACTTTATCAAGGTCCACAGTATAAACTGCAGAGGTCTAGAAAATAGAATATGTGAGAACATATGGTTATACTTACACAAGTCAATTACAGCCTATACAGATGGCTTCCTTGGAGAATACAGTGGCATGCTTGGTTTGTACTTTGTAGTCAGTCTGCTTCAAATGGAGTGTGGCATCAATTGAGAGTTGGCAATAGTAACTTAATTGTCGAAGACAAATCCAGGAAATCCATATGGGTAACATTGAATGTATTTTTCTTTCAGTTGAAATCCTCAGGTTTGTATAGCCAGGTCCTCTCAACAGATTTTCTGATAAAAGTAAAAATTAAAAAAATAAAAGTCCACAGAAATTCTAATGATGTCAGGAGGTATAGAGAAGTTTGCAATAACACAAATTAGCAAAAGAGAAAAACTATAAGCAAATTCACAGAAGTATGAAATAAAGAAATCCAAAAAAAATTACTGTTCTATTGTGTAAGGGAAATATAGCTTTGGCTGCTTATGATCTGTCTTTAAAACTCACCTTCACGAGGATGCTTTCTGGTGTCACCTGCTAATCCCTGCTTCAAGGCTTTTTCTAGAGGGCAGGAGCAGCCTTAGCACAAAAGAGGCAATCTGAAATTACTTTGGAGTCCATGACCCTGAAAGCAGACCTCCAGCAGGGATGAATGAGGATTTGGCATTTAAATACCCACTCCTAGGCACTTGGGTGACTCAGTCATTAGCATCTGCCTTCAGCTCAGGTCATGATCCCAGAGTCCTGGGATCAAAACCCTCATTGGGTTCCCTGGCAATGGGAGGCCTGCTTCTCTCTCTACCACAGCCCCTGCTTGTGTTCCCTCTCCCATTTTCATTCCCTGTCAAATAAATAAATAAAATCTTTAAAAAAAACAAAAATAAATACATATATGCTTTCAAATCCTTTTTTTCAATTCTTTTTTTTTTTTCAATTACATGAGAGTAGAATTACTGGATCATATGGTGAACATTATGACAAACTGTCAAACACTTCTGAGCATGTTTTATTATTTTTCAATCCTACAAGGCAAGGGTGAAATTTTCATTTAATCCACTTCTTCATTACTATTTGGTATTATTAGTTATGTTAATTTTAGTCATTGTAGTAGATATAAAATGTGAACTCATTCTGTTTTTATTTGCTTTTCTTTTTTTTCTGCTTAAATTTTTTATTTTTTTTTTAATTTCTTATCACCGTAACAGTATTCATTGTTTTTGCACCACACCCAGTGCTCCATGCAATACGTGCCCTCCTTAATATCCACCACCTGGCTCCCCTGACCTCCTATGCCCCCGCCCCTTCAAAACCCCTCTGGTTATTTTTCAGAGTCCGTAGTCTCTCATGGTTCATCTCCCCCTCCAATTTCCCTAAACTCCCTTCTCCTCTCCATCTCCCCATGTCCTCCATGTTATTTGTTATGCTCCACAAATAAGTGAAACCATATGATAATTAACTCTCTCTGCTTGATTTATTTCACTCAGCATAATCTCTTCCAGTCCCATCCATGTTGCTACAAAAGTTGGGTATTCATCCTTTCTGATGGAGGCATAATACTCCATAGTGTATATGGACCACATCTTCCTTATCCATTCATCCGTTGAAGGGCATCTCGGTTCTTTCCACAGTTTGGTGACCGTGGCCATTTCTGCTATAAACATTGGGGTACAGATGGCCCTTCTTTTCACCACATCTGTATCTTTAGGGTAAATACCGAGTAGTGCAATTGCAAGGTCATAGGGAAGCTCTATTTTTAATTTCTTAAGGACACTCCATGCTGTTCTCCAAAGGGGCTGTACCAAATTGCATTCCCACCAAGAGTGTAAGAGGGTTCTCCTTTCTCCACATCCTCTCCAACACACGTTGTTTCCTGTCTTGATAATTTTGGCCATTCTAACTCTTGTGAGGTGGTATCTCAATGTGGTTTTAATTTGTATCTCCCTAATGACTAGTGATGATCAAAATTTTTTCATGTGTCTGATAGCCATTTGTATGTCTTCATTGGAGAATTGTCTGTTCATATCTTCTGCCCATTTTTTGATATGATTATCTGTTTAGTGTGTGTAGAGTTTGAGAAGTTCTTTGTAGATCCTGGATATCAACCATTTCTCTGTACTGTCATTTGCAAATATCTTCTCCCATTCCATGGGTTGCCTCTTTGTTTTGTTGACTGTTTCCTTTGCTGTGCAGAAGCTTTTGATCTTGTTGAAGTCCCAAAAGTTCATTTTTGCTTTTGTTTCCTTTGCCTTTGGAGACATATCTTGAAAGAAGTTGCTGTGGCTGATATCAAAGAGGTACTGCCTATGTTCTCCTCTAGGATTCTGATGGATTCCTGTCTAACGTTGAGGTCTTTTATCCATTTTGAGTTTATCTTTGTGTATGGTGTAAGAGAATGGTCAAGTTTCATTCTTCTACACATAGCTGTCCAATTTTTCCAGCACCATTTATTGAAGAGACTGTCTTTTTTCCACTGTGTATATTTTCCTGCTTTGTCGAAGATTATTTTACCATAGAGCGGAGGGTCCATATCTGGGCTCTCTACTCTGTTCCACTGGTCTATGTGTCTGTTTTTGTGCCAGTACCATGCTGTCTTGGTGACCACAGCTTTGTAGTAAAGCTTGAAATCAGGTAATGAGATGCAACCAGTTTTATTTTTGTTTTTCAACATTTCCTTAGTGATTTAGGGTCTTTTCTGATTCCACACAAATTTTAAGGTTATTTGCTCCAGCTCTTTGAAAAATACCAGTGGAATTTTGATTGGAATGGCATTAAAAGTATAGATCGCTCTAGGGAGTATAGACATCTTAACAATGTTTATTCTTCTGATCCAAGAGCATGGAATGGTCTTCCATCTTTTAGTGTCTTCCTCAATTTCTTTCAAGAGTGTTCTGTAGTTCCTCGAGTACAGATCCTTTACCTCTTTGGTTAGGTTTATTCTCAGGTATCTGATGGTTCTTGGTACTATAGTAAATGGAATCGATTCTCTAATTTCCCTTTCTGTATTTTCCTTGTTAGTGTATAAGAAAGTCACTGATTTCTGTACATTGACTTTGTATCCTGCCATGTTACTGAATTGCTGTATGAGTTCTAGTAGTTTGGGGATGGAGTGTTTTGGGTTTTCCATATAAAGAATCATGTCATCTGTGAAGAGAGAGAGTTTGACTCCTTCATTGCCAATTTGGATACCTTTTATTTCTCTTTGTTGTCTGATGGCTGTTGCTAGGACTTCTAATACTATGTTGAACAAGAGTGGTGAGTGTGGGCATCCTTGACATTTTCCTGATCTCAACGGGAAGGCTGTGAGCTTTTTCCCATTGAGGATGATATTTGCTGTGGGTCTTTCATAGACAGATTTTATGACGTTCAGGAATGTTCCCTCTATCCCTATACTTTGAAGGATTTTAATCAGGAGCAGATGTTGGATTTTGTCAAATGACTTTTCTGCATCAATTGAGAGGACCATATGGTTCTTCTCTCTTCTCTTATTGATTTCTTCTATCACACTGATTGGTTTGCAAATGTTAAGCTATCTTTGTAACCCAGGGATGAATCCCACCTGGTCATGGTGGATGATCTTTTTAATGTGCTGTTGGATCCTGTTTGCTAGGATCTTATTGAGAATCTTAGCATCCATATTCATCAGTGATACTGGTCTGAAATTCTCCTTTTTGGTGTGGTCTTTGCCTGGTTTGGGCATCAGGGTAATGCTGGCTTCATAAAAAGAGTCTGGAAGTTTTCCTTCTGCTTCAATTTTTTGAAACAGCTTCAGGAGAACAGGTGTTATTTCTTCTTTGAAAGTTTGGTAGAATTCCCCAGGGTATCTGTCAGGTCCTGGGCTCTTGTTTTTTGGGAGGTTTTTGATCACTGCTTCTATCTCGTTACTAGATATTAGTCTATTCAGGTTGTCAGTTTCTTCCTGGTTCAATTTTGGGAGTTTATATTTTTTCCAGGAGTGCATGCATTTCATCTAGGTTGTTTAACTTATTTGCATATAACTGTTGATAATAAATTCTGATGATTGTTTCTACTTCCTTGGTGTTAGTTATGATCTCTCCCTTTTCATTCATAATTTTATTAATTTGAGCTTTCTCTCTTTTCTTTTGGATTAGTGTGGCCAATGATTATCGATCTTATTGATTCTTTCAAAAAACCAGCTTCTAGTTTCATTGATACATTCTACTGTATCTCTAGTTTCTACCTCATTGATTTCTGCTCTAACCTTGATTATTTCCCTTCTTATGTGTGGAGTTGGTTTGATTTGTTGTTGATTCTCCAGTTCTTTAAGGTGTAGAGACAGCTGGTGTATTCTGGATTTTTCAATTTTTTTGAGGGAGGCTTGGATGGCTATGTATTTCTCCCTTAGGACCGTCTTTGCTGTATCCCATAGGTTTTGGACCGAAGCGTCTTCATTCTCATTGGTTTCCATGAATTGTATAAGTTCTTCTTTGATCTCCTGGTTGATCCAAGCATTCTTAAGCAAGGTGGTCTTTAGCTTCCAGATGTTTGGGTTCCTTCCAAACTTTTCCTTGTGATTGAGCTCCAGTTTCAAAGCATTGTGATCTGAGAATATGCTGGGAATAATCTCAGTCTTTTGGTATTATTTGAGTCCTGATTTGTGACCCAGTATGTGGTCTATTCTGGAGGAGGTTCCATGTGCACTTGAGAAGAACGAGTATTCTGTTGTTTTAGGGTGGAACGTTCTGTATATATCTATGAGGTCCATCTGGTCCAATGTTTCATTCAATGCTCTTGTTTCTTTGTTGATTTTCTGCTTCGTTGATCTATTACTGAGAGAGGCGTGTTGAGATCTCCTACTATAAATGTATTCATATCGATATGACTCTTTATCTTGATTAATAGTTTTCTTATGTAATTGGCTGCTCCCATATTGGGGGCATAAATATTTACAATTGTTAGATCTTCTTGATGGATAGTCCCTTTAAGAATGATGTAGTGTCCTTCTGTATCTCTGACTATAGTCTTTAGTGTAAAATCTAATTTATCTGATATGAGAATAGCTACCCTGGCCTTCTTTTGAGGCCCATTGGCATGAAAGATGTTTCTCCATTCCTTCACTTTCAGTCTGGGTGTATCCTTAGGTTCAAAATGGGTCTCTTGTAGACAACATATGATGGGTCCTGTCGTTTTATCCAATCTGCAACCCTGTGTCATTTTATGGACGCATTTAGGCCACTCACATTGAGAGTGATTATTGATAGATACGTTTTTATTGACATCGTGCTCCTTTGAAGTCTTCTTTCTGTAGATTGTCTCTATATTTCTGTTCAATTATGTTCTTAGCATTTTTCCTCTTTTATAGAAACCCCCCCTTAATATTTCCTGCAGTGTTGGCTTGGTGGTCGCATACTCTTTTAAGCCTTGCCAGTCTTGGAAACTCTTTATTTCTCCATCCATTTTGAATGTCAGTCTTGCTGGATAAAGTATTCTTGGCTGCATGTTCTTCTCATTTAGTGCCCTGAATATATCTTGCCAGCCCTTTCTGGCTTGCCAGCATTCTGTGGACAGGTCTGATGTTATTCTGATGGGCTTTCCTCTGTATATACGGAGCTTCTTTGTCCTAGCTGCCTTCAAGAGGGCCTGCCTATAAATATAGTTGTCTCGAGGACTTTCAAGAATCTATAATCTTGGGGGGGAGATCGTTCTGCCTCTAGCACATGAATGCTGGTTCCATTTTCAAGATTGGGAAAACTTGCTCCACTATATCTTCTAGACGTCTTTCTTTCTCTTCCCCTTCTGGGATTACAATAATTCTGACGGTGGAACGTTTCATGGCATCATTTATTTCCCTGATTCTTTTTTTGTGTCTTCTAAGCTGTTTGTTCCAGGCTTCCTCCTGATCCTTTCTCTCTATCTGTTTGTCCTCCAGATCACTAATTCTATCTTCTGTCTCAGTTATCCTAGCTTTTAGAGAATTTAGATTAGATTGGAACTCACTGAGAGCATTGTGAACATCATCCCTGGTGGCTTTCAGTTCTGGCCTAACATTGTGAACATCATCCCTGGTGGCTTTCAGTTCTGCCCTAATCAATTCCGTTTGGTCATCCATGGCTTTCTCCAACCTAGCTATTGCCTGGATAATTGTTAGCCTGAATTCCCTTTCCGACATATTGTCTACATCGATAGCCATTAGCTCTGTTGCAGAAGGCCCATCCTCTTAATTTTTCTTCTGTTGGGCATTCCTCCTCCTACTCATTTTGGTGAGAGATGTTTGAATGGATGTAGCTGGATATATCGACCATGGTGTAGTCAAGGTGCACCCTGCAATGCTTCTGAGTTATCAGGAGTCCCCACCGAAATGAGAGTAAAAGAAAAGAAAAAGAAAAAAAAGAGAGAGAGAGAGACAGGAAAAAAAGGGAAGATAAAAGAGAAGGCTCAGCCCAAATGGGCCCCAAGGTACGATTTATGAAGTATACAAACAAAAACAGACAAACAAAAAGACTGATAAAAGTATATGACAAGAGAAAAAAATATATATATATAAAAGCAAAAAAAAAGAAAAGATCCTTGTCAAAAAGAACCCCAGGTATAAGATTTATATACTATCAGGACAAACACAAATTCAAATTCACAGAAACATTGGCAGGAGAAAAAGATGGGAGAGTGCTTACAAATTCTCAATGTGGGCGAGGAAGGTTATTTTGATTCTTCTTGGAGGTATGTTGATATCTTTGTTAAAGGACTCAACTTTCCTAAGATAAAGGGGGATTAAAAATTGGTTTAGCTATAGGGGTAGCATTGATTGGGGAAAGGGGATTACCTTGAAGTTTAACTCTATATGAATATTAAAAAATAAAAATACAGAAAAGGAATAAACTAAACTAAGCTAAAATTTAAAAAAAAATTAAAAAATAGAAAAGCAAAAGAAAAACACAGGTATATGTATCAAAAAGGTCAGGTTAAAAGGTTATTATGGAATTTGATGTACTGGACATCTCACTGTGGTGGTAAATAGGTTAAAAAAGTTGTCTATATAGAAAAAAAAATGAACCAGGATAGTGGGAATGAATTAAAAATAAAAGTTGTATCTATGAAGTAGTGGTGGTTGTTCTCTTGTCGCCTTTTTTTTTCTTTTTTTTTTTCCAAGTTGGTTTTCTGGGGGGAGGGGCCTGCGACGTGGGTTTTCAGGCAATGTTCCCTGAGTTAAGTCCTCCCACCCCCCTCAAAGGGGTGGGCTCTGAGGAAATTGGTTTTTCAGGCTTTTGTTCTCTGGAGGTTTTTATGTTTGTTTGTTTATTTGTTTTTGGTTTTGTTTTGTTTTTTTCCTCTCACCTTGACAGCTTTTGATGGTTTTTGGAAGTTTAGAGGAAAGCAAACTGCACCCAGACCTCCCTCTCAGAGAGAAGCCTCAGTCTGTTCCCCTCTGCGTGCTGCAGGGCACACAAGTTCCCCCTTGTCCCCTGGCAGAGCACGTTCTGAGTCGTGGTACCTGGGGACACAGGAACTCCTGCTTGTACCCAAAACCATGACAGCAGCAGTTTTCTGGGCAGCTCCAGACCACCAGAGAGGTTCCAAGCAGTGATCGCACACTGAGATTTTCCCGCTGGCCCCGGGCTGGGAGTGCCTGGTCTTTACGGGTCCGAGAGCACTGGGCCGGTGCCTGCATGCACCTCTCTCGGGGGGGAGGGTGTGGGGCCCGCGCGTCTCAGGCTCTGATAGCATGGCAGGGCCCTCGCGTGGAAGAGTGCAAAAAGGCTGTTTCTGCCCACTGGTGAGGCTCCCAGCTCCTCATGGGACTTCACATGCTCTCTGGCGCACTGGCGGCTCAGGGACTAAGACCTGATTTCTCCGCCACACTCTCTCTGGCTCAGGAATGGGTATCCTGGGTCTGGCGACTTAAGTCCCTGTCCCTAACAACCCTGATTCCCTCAATTTCCCCCACAATCCTTTACTCTTTTGGAGTGCTTTCAACCAGACTCCAAGTTAATGCTGGTCCCCAGATGCAAGGCACTCTCGTATTGGGGTATTACTTTCCAATGGGTTGCCTCTGGTGGCTCCCTCCCCCTTTTGTTTATCTTCCGATATTAGTCCTATGTTCCCACTCCGCTTTACCTGCCCACTGGCGTCTTCTGCCCCCGTAGAGATCCAGACGTATATAATTCTGATCTCAGGCTGATTTCATGGGTGATCAGAGTTCCTTGGTAGGTAATCAGCTCACTTTAGGGTACAGGTTGAAATGGTGCCTACTCCTACTTCTCTGCCATCTTGTCTCTCTCTCTTTTTTCTATGGTTAATATGCTGAACATCTCTTTTGTATGTTCATTAACCACTTACGTAAAAAAAGATGTTTAAATTTAAAAATTTTGCCTTTTATTTCTATTGACCTTCTATTCTGCAACATTGTAAAATTTCTTATTCATTTTAGTTGTCTTCTTTTTAAATTCAATACATTTTATATAAACATTGTGTCATCTGTGGATAAGGACAGTATTACTTCTTACTTTGTAGTCTTAAGGCCTTTTTTTTTTAAAGACTTTATTTACTTATTTGACAGAGAGAGAGATCACAGTAAGCAGAGTGAGAGGGGGAAGCAGGCTCCCTGCTGAGCAGAGAGCCCTATGCAGGGTTTGATCCAAGGACCCTGAGATCATGACCAGAGCCCAAGGCAAAGGCTTAACCCACTGAGCCACCCAGGTGCCCCTATGCCTTTTTTTTTTTTTTTTAACTTCCCCTTCTACCCTGACCAATACATTCAGTAAAGTATGGGATAAATGTGATAAGAGCAAGCTTTTCTTTCTAGACTTCGGAGGAAAACATTGTCTTTCATTATTGTCTTGATATTAGCTTTACATTTGTCATAATAGCTTTGTCAAGATGAGGATGTTTTCCTCTATTTATAGTGAACTGAGAACGGTTATCAAAATGAGTATTGAATTCTTCCAATTCTTTTTCTTCATCTATTAATAATTATAGCACTTTTTTGTATATTGGCTCATTTTTCTCCAGTACTTTAAAGATGACACTCCACTGTCTTCTAGCTAGCATGTTTTCTAAAGAAACATGTGCTGTAATTCTTATCTTTTTATTTTATTTTTTTTTCCTTCTGTACTATATCCTTTTTCTCTGGCTGCCTACAAGATTGTCTACTTTTGGTATTCTAACAACTGATGAGGACTTCTAAGTATTTATGGGTTTATCCAGTTAGGGATCCTTTGCCATTTTTGGATCTGTTATTTGATGTCTTTTATAAAATTCTTCAGCCATTATTACTTCAAATGTTATTTTTTTCCCTGTTTTTTTTCACTTTCTCTTTTTTTTCTTAACTTTCTCTAGGATTCCAATTGTCTGTAATTTGAACTGTTTGATATTGCCAATATGACCCCACAACTTTTAGATTCTCAGTTATTTTATTTGTATGTTTATTTTCTTATTTTAGTCTTTCTACATTTTGTGTTTTAGTTTGAATATTTCTGAACCACGTTCAAGTTCATTAATTCTTTCTTCAGCTGTGTAGTGTTGACTCATAAGTATCAAACAAAGGTATCTTTGGCATATTTTATACTTCTACTATTTCCACTTGGCTCTTGTAACTGAGATTTTCTCATTTGGTTATGCATATTGTCCCTCTTTTACACTAAATCTTTATCACATTAACTAATATCATTATAAAATCCTTATCTGATCATTTATAAACTGTAGTCACCACTCAGCCCAAATCTGTTGAATGATTTCTTGGTAATGGGCATTTTTTCTAGGCATCCTTGTTTTTGCTATTGTTTGTGGAGATGTGTGCCTTGAAATTTTTAATCAGATACCCCTGTGTCCACAGTAGAGACTAAGGTAAACTGTAATACACTTGAAAATAAGGATCATTCTATTTTTAGAAGATTAGAATTGGCAGTTAAGTAAACCTAGTCTAGAGTTGAACTGACTTTTAATTTTGGTAATGCTGTGGATACTATCAGTGCATTTCAAGAGTATTTACTTAAAATTGTGTACAATAAAAAAAATACATGAAGATAAACATTTAAAGATAAATATCAATTTTTGTACTTATTTTTTTTAGAAAGGGGAGAAGAAATAGAAGGAGAGGGAGAGAAAGAATCCTAAACAGGCTCCACACCTAGCACACAACCCAATGTGGTGCTTGATTCTCATGACCCTGAGATTATGGCCTGAGTCAAAATCTAGAGTCAGACCCTTAACCAACTGAGCCAACCAGGCACCCCTAATTTTTGTACTATTTAAAAAATAAGTTCTTCCCATTGATATTTCTAGTGTTAAATGGGTTAAAAAAAGAAAAAGCAATAGAAATAACTGATGCTCAAAATAAAAAGCAATTACACTTTAGAATAAGGAAAAGAAATATCAAATATATCAGAATAACCACATATGCTCTGAAATAATAATAATATAAAATTTAGGTATTATTGACAAATATCTTTAATGAAGCCAAATTTTATGAAGCTTTCTGAGAAAAAGTAAGTAATTATAAGCAAGTAATTATACTAGGTAAAGTAGCAACATGAAATAGGACATTTAGAGAAAGAAGGTACTACTTCCTCTCATCTCTAATGCTCAAAAAATAGGTCTAAACATTGGGAAAGGAGGAAAGAATTAGGGCAAATAATTATTCAAATGGAGTCATTTGCCATAAGAACAAAAGATAATTGAAAAATCGTTATTTAGGATTTTTTAATTAAAAAAATCAAAGTGCTTCAAGCTTATTCTTTTTTATTGTGACTGTATATCCTTGTTCTACAAATGGGCAGACTATGATTGTTATTAGTTTTATATTCAGCACTGTCCCAATCATAAAAGTTAAAATCATCCTCTCCAACAAATACCATAACACTAGTTTCTACTACATACCCTTTAGACTAAATTTAAGTTCTTCCAGTTCTGCCACATGTTACTGTGTGACTTTTAAGTCATTTGACTTGTTACTTTACAGGTATTTGAAGAGACTGAATGAAATTTTTAAAAAAAGCTTTTAATTAAAATGCTATTATTTGATTAATAAATGTTCATTTAAAAAACTGATCAACTCTTGTTGTCAAGGATGCATTAAGATTACATAATGCTTTTTCCTTGGCATGGTGATCAATACTATTCTTTATTTTCACCAATCCTTAAAAAACAGCAGAGAAAATACCATTTCCTTGCATTCATCCTTGCAGCTCTTCCTACCTTAATATTTCTTCTGAAGTACTTGAAAGGTATATATCCAAAGGAATTTGATAGAATATGGGAAGATTTCAGTTATGGGTAGTAAGGAGATAGGAGGTGGAAGCATTTTGAACAATGAGAGGCATTGATCTGTTTCCACTAGGATTTGAGTGCAATATTAATATCAATATTAGTCATAAATTCCCTCTCTTTCTTCCTACATAAATGGATTATTATTTTTTTTAAGATTTTTTATTTATTTGACAGAGAAAGAGAGCACAAACAGAGGAAATGGCAGGCAGAGGGAGAGGAAGAAGCAGGCTCCCATTGAGCACAGAGCCTGATGTGGGACTTGACCCCAGGACCCTGGGACCATGACCTGAGCTGAAAGAGACTTAACCCTCTGAGCCACCCAGGCACTCCCACAAATGGATTATTAACATATTTTTCTCTTCAGTTTATACCATGTACTTTTGTTTTTAGAAGACATCAGTTCATGCCTGAAACATAATAAAACATAGAATTTAAAGATTATATGTAAATAATTAAATATATAAATGTGTGAAGATCATTAATTATTATTAAAAATATAGCCACCTCTGTAATATACAACTTGGGTTTGAATAAGGTATCTCTAAATGTAATAATATACATGTTATAATAAACTCTTTATTGAAAATAATGCTACTTTACAGTAACAAATCATTATGATGGGAATTATGTTAAAAATTATTTAAGTTCCACACTGAAAAAAATAAAATTAAATTAAGAAATACTATTAAAAATTATTAAAGTTCCTACTTATCTTTACCATCATATAGTTTAGAAGAATTATAAAATAAAAATTCCAAAATTATAAAAAAGAATTCTAAAATGTATGATATTATAAAATTAAAAAATATAAATGTTTACAGCTTGTGTACATGTAACTTAAAACATGTTGGCAATAAATATGATATTGAAAAATTATCAACATTGAGACATTTTTAAATCACTTAACACATTGTGTGTGTGGGGGATTTATCCTCAAAACAATACTATCGATTTTTGGTTTCTGGTCAGCATGTAAGATGCTTAGAATTTGTCAATCTATCCTAACAAGAAAAAGCTGAATGAACTGAAACATCAACTTCTTCTTAGATCCACCAAAGAAGAGAGGTCACAGGAAAAACTACTGCCCCCAAAATAGGAAACATAGAGGTTAGGATACTCATCATTGTGATTTTTACCCTCCATCTTGAATGGGTTCTCACAGTGAATAATAGAGAAAAATTCCCTTGGGCTTCTGGCAAAAATAAACATTTTGAAGTATGCTAGACATTCTATTCTTATCAAGGCCTTCCATTGAGATAAAGTATTTTACCAGAGGATAAATGATTACAATTTTTCTTCAGATTCTAACCAGTCTAGTCAAAGGAAAATACCAGACACCAGCCCAAACTAGGACCCTCTCCCACTGTGGCAAGGGAAAACAAAATGAGAAACACTGTGAACTTTACAGCCAAGAGGTACAACTCACTAAGAGACTGAGACCTAATCACAGAACCATTGAATGCTTCCACTGCCCCATCCCTCATCATCACATTACCAAACACTTATTTATAGCATTTTCTTTTACCTGCTACATCATGTGCCATTTTTGTAAAACAAATTCCAAGGCACACTAGGAGGTAAAAAACAAACAAACAAATAAACAAACAAACAAAAACAGTTCAAAGAGACAGAAAAAAACACCAGTACTAGATATAGCTGAGATGTTAGAACTATCATACTCAAACTAGGAATCCAAAACAACCATGATTAATATGCTAAGGTCTCTAATGGATAAATTAGCATGCAAGAACAGATGGACAACATAAGCAGAGATAAAAATACTGAAAAAGGAACCAAAAACATGCCAGAGATCAAAAATACTGTAACAGAAATGAAGAATGCTTTTTATGGGTTCATTAGTAGATTAGAAGTACCTTAGGAAATAATCTCTGAGCTTGATGATATCTCAATAGAAACTTTCAAATCTGTAAAGCAAAGAGAAAAGAAAAAAAAAGAATATCCAGGAACTTCAATACCCAGCTTTTATAACCACAAAAGGTATAACATATTCAAAATAAGAATATTAGAAAGAGAGCTTAAACAGGAAAAGAAGGAAAAAAAGTTTGAAATGATGAAAAATTTCCCAAATTAATGTCAGACACTAAACCCCAGATCAAAGACATTAGGAAAACACCAAGCTTAGTAAAATACACCTAACCATATTATATTAAAACTCTAAAATGTCAGATTAAGAAAAAAATCCTAAAAGAAGCCAGAGGTGAAAAAATACGTTACCTATAGAGAAAGAAATATAAGAATTACATCGACTATTCCTCAGAAACCATGCAAACAAAAAAAAGGGGAGGGATATTGAAAGTGTTGTGAGGAAAAAAAAACAAAAACCAACAACTCTACCCTGGAATTCTGTATTCCACAAAATTGACTTTCAAAAGAAGAAATAAAACTTCTATGTTTATTACAGCTTTATTTATAATAGCCAAGATATGGAAACAACCCAAGTGTCCACAGATAGATCAAGGGATAAAGATGTGATGTTTGTGTGTATATAAACACAAAATGAAACATTATTCAGCCATAAAAAAAGAATGAAATCTTGCTGGGATGCCTGATGGCTCAGTCGGTTAAGCATCTGCTTTTGGGTCAAGTCATGAACTCGGGGTCCTGGAATCGAGTCCCACCATCAGGCTTCTTGCTCAGCAAGGAGCCTTCTCCCTCTGCCTGCCTCTCCCCCTACTTATACACTCTGTCTCCCTGACAAATAAATAAATTCTTAAGGAAAAAAAAATGAAATCTTGCCATTTGCAACAACATGGACAGATCTAGAGGGGATAATGCTAAGTGAAATAAGTCAGTCAGAGAAAGGAAAATACCATATCCTTTCATTCACGTGTGTAATTTAAGAAATAGAGAAAATAACCAAAGAGACAAAAAACAGATTCTTAAATACAGAGAACAAATTGGTGATTTCCAGAGGAGATTTTAGTAGAGAGATGGGTGAAATTGGTGAAGGGGATGAAAACTGCACTTATTGCGATGAGGACTAGGGAATGTATAGATTATTGAATCACTATATTTTACACCTGAAATTAAAATAACACTGTATGAGGGCACCTAGGTGGTTCAGTCCAGTCATTTACACTTCCGCCCTTGGCTCAAGTCATGATCCCAGGGTCCTGGAATTGAGTCCTAAATTGGGCTCCTTACTCAGCTGGGAGCCTGCTTCTCCCTCTTCCTCTGCGTGCTGCTCCCCCTGCTTGTACTCACTCTCTCTGTGTCAAATAAATAAATAAAATCTTTTAAATAAAATAGCATTGTATGTTAATTATACTGAAATTTTTTTTAAAAAATTAAAGGACAACGAAATAGACTTTCATAGACAAACAAAAATTAAAGGAATTTGTTGCCAGTAAACATAAGACATGTCTTATTAATATTAACAAATGTTAAATTTTTTAGAAGATAAAAGTGATATGGATAAGAAATCTAAGTCTGCATAAAGACAGGAAAAACTATAGAGAAATAATAAGTAAAGATAGAATAATTTTATTCTTTTTATTATTTTTATTAACATATAATGTATTATTTGCTTCAGGGGTACAGGTCTGTGAATCATCAGTCTTAGACAATTCACAGCACTCACCATTGCACATACCTTCCCCAATGTCCATAATCCAGCCACCCTACCCTTCTCTACTCCCTATGACCCCCACCCTGCCTCTCAAATAAAAAAATATCAGAGATATCATATGATAATTGTCTTTCTCGGATTGGAACCCTCCTACACTGTTGGTGGGAATGCAAGATAGTGCAGTCACTCTGGAAAACAGTATGGAGATTACTCAAAAAGTTGAAAATAGACCCAGCACTACTGCGTATTTACCCTAAAGATACAAAGGTAGTGATCCAAAGGGGCACATACACCCAAATGTTTATAGCAGCAATGTCAATAAGAGCCAAACTATGGAAAGAATCTAGATGTCCATCAACAGATGAATGGATAAAGAAGAGTGGTATGTATGTATGTATATGTGTGTGTGTGTGTGTGTGTGTGTGTGTGTGTATATAATGGAATACTATGCAGATATCAAAAAAAAACCAAAATCATGACATTTGCCATGACATGGATGGAACTAGAGGGTATTAGGCTAAGTGAAATAAGTCATTCTTTTTATTATTCTTAATTGATTTCTGGTATAACAGTTTGTTTAAAATGGCAACACTGTATTCAACAACATTGACTTATATATAATATATGCACATATTCTTATGTATCCTTAGGTATTTTCCAATTTCTGTCACTTAAATGAGTGACAGAAATTATGCAAAGGAAGGAAGGAATAGGATTATTTTTGTTTTTATCAGGTATTCACATCACCTGCGAAGGAGTATAGAGCACACTGATATATGAAAGTGAATTTGGATAAGTTGTAAATATAATTTGAAAATTTTGTTGAAATTACTAAAAAGGCATTAAAGATGTACACCTAATTTTAAGGAGGGAAAATGGAATTATATACTCAATTAAAACCAAAAAGGGCAAAACAACAATAACGACAACAACAAAAGAGTATAAAACAAAAATAGGACCAAAGAACATAGGTAATGAGGAGAAAATACTAATATAAATGATTGATATTAATCAACCTATAACACTAATCACGTCACATATCAAGAGGTCTAACTACACCAATTAGAACATAGATAATGTCAACCCACATTTCTCACAATTGTGAGAAAAATTAAAGAGATGCAAAAGCTTCCAAACACATTTTATGATGCCAGCATTACCTTGACAACAAAACCAGACTAAGACACCAGACACATGCAAAAAAATAATATAAGTCAATATTCTTGAGAAACATAGAAGCCAAAATTTTCAGCAAAGTATGTAACAAATTGAATCCAACAATAAAATCCAATATTTAAAATGATTATATACTACAATTAAGGATTTATTCCAGGATGCTTCACATTAACAAACATAAAAATCATATGGTAATTTTAGTAGGTACATAAAAAGCACTTGATAAAATTTAACATTCATTTGGGATAAAAACTCCCAACACAATGGTATAGAAGAAACATATCTCAATATTATTAAGGTCATATAGGAAATCCTACAAGTTAACATCATATTCAATGATGACAAGATGAAAGTTTTTCCTTTCAGTTTCAGAACAGAAACAAGATAAGTATTCCCATTCTTGCCACTTTAATTCAATTAGTATTAGAAATCCTAGCCACAGCAATTAGAAGAGGGTGGGATGGAGGAAGGAAGGACATCCAAATTGGAAAGGAAGACCTAGAGCTGCCACTCTTTGAAGATGACATGATACTGTATATAGAAAATTCTAAAGAATCCATCAACAAACTGTTGAAATAAATTCTAAAATGGCAGGACACAAAATCAATATATGGAAATGTGTGGTATTTCTATCACTAATAACAAAATATCAGAAAGAGAAATTAAGAAAACAGTCCCATTTACAAATTCACCAAAAAGAATAAAATACATAGGAACAAATTTAACAAAAAAAGTGAAAGACCTATGCAGTGAAAACTATGAAACACTGTGAAAGACTTCGAGAAAATCCAAACAAGTGGCAAAATGTTCTGTGCCTATGAATTGGAAGAATATTGTTAACATATCCGTACTAGCCTGAGAAATTTACAGATTCAATGTAATTTCTATAAAATTTCAATGACATACTTTACAGAACTAGAACAAATAATTCTAAAATTTGTGAAATCATAAAAGTTTCCAAATATCCAAAGCAATCTTAAGAAAAACAAAGTTGAGGGGCCCCTAGGTGTCTCAGCAGGGTAAGCCTCTGCCTTCAGCTCAGGTCATGATTTCAGGGTCCTGGGACTGAGTCCCCCATCGGGCTCTCTGATCAGCAGGGAGCCTGCTTTCCCTTCTGTCTCTCTGCCTACTTGTGATTTCTGTCAAATAAATTTAAAAAAAAAGAAAAAAAGAAAAACAAAGTAGATTTCAAACTATACCTATATCTATCTATACCTAAAGTTATCATAATCAAAACAATATGATTTTGGTGCACTATTATGTAGATCAATAGCAAACATACAAATTGGGCCACCTGGGTGGCTCAGTGGATTAAGCCCCCACCTTCGGCTCAGGTCATGATCTCAGGGTCCTGGGATCAAGCCCCGCATCAGGTTTTCTGCTCAGCAGGGAGGCTGCTTCACCCTACTCTGCTTGCCTCCCTGCCTGCTTGTGATCTCTCCCTCTCTCAAATAAATAAATAAAATCTTTTAAAAAAAATGTACCCCTGGGGATAAAATACATTATATGTTTATTAAAAATTAAAAAAAAGAAAAGATACAGATCAATGGAACAGAACTGAGATCCTAGAAATAAACATACACAAATATGGACTATTAATGTGCAACAAGGGAACTAAGAACATAGAATGGAAAAAGACAGTCTCCTTAATAAATTGAATTAGAAAAACTGGACAGCCACATACAAAAGCACAAAACTAGAACAGTATATTACACCATACTCAAAAATTAACTCAAACTGAAGTAAAGACTTTATTTAGACTTGAAACCATAAAATTCCTAGAAGAAAACATGGATGGTAAACACTTTGACATTTGTCTTAGGAAGGATTTTGCAGATCTGACTCCAAAGGCAAAATAAGCAAAAGCAAAAGAAACAAATGTGACTACATCAAACTAAAAAGCTTCTGTATGAGAAAGGAAACCATCATCAAATGAAAAGGTAAGCTATTGAATGGATGAAGATATTTACAAACTATATATTTAATAAAGGTCAATATCCAAAATATAGAAGGAACTTATACAACTCAACAGCAAAACAACCAACCTGATTAAAAATAAATAAAGTATATGAACAGACATTTCTCCAAAGAACACATACAGCTGGCCAAAAAGGCATATAAAGATGCTCCATATCACTAATTATTAAGGAAATGCCAATCAAACCAACAATGAGTTATCACTTAACATCTGTTACAGTGGTTATTATCAAAAAGACAAGAAATAACAAGTGTTGGAGAGGATGTGGAGGAGAGGGAACCCTTGTATACTGTTGATAGAATTGTAAATTGATACAACCACTTTGGAAAACAGTATGAAGTTCCCTCAAAAATTAAGAATGAAACTCATATGTGACTGAGCTATTCATAGTTTATTTCAACATTCCTCTATCAGAAATGGACAGATTCAGATGACAAAAAATGAGTAAGGACATCAACAAATTCAACAGCACCATTGATCAACTGGAAATAATTAACATCTATCAATTACTTCATTCAATAAGAGCAGACTACACATTCTCCTCATGCTCACATGGCAGATTAGGTAAAATAAGTCATATTGAAGGCTGCAGAACATATCATAACAAATTTAAAAGAATAAAAACCACATTAGAATTAAATATAAATCAATAACAAACTAAAAGAATTAAAATATAACTTTTCAATTTTTAAGGGATATAGTACATGCAGTGTATAGAGGGAAACTTACAGCATTGAATACATACATTAGAAAAGAAGACAGATATAAAATTAATCACCTAAGCTTGCATCTTGGAAAATAAATGACAAAATTAAATTGAAACTAAAGATAATAAAAGACATAAAGCTAGAGTGGAAATAAATGAAACTCCAGATAGAAAATCAATAGAGAATAAAACCAAAAGCTAACTAAGAAAAAAAAAAGAAACAAGTTGATAATATCAGAATTTAAATAGAGGACATCACTACAGATCACATAGACAGTCAACAGATATTAAAGGAATAATATTACCAACTCTATGCCCATAAACTTTATAAACCAGTTGAAATGGATCAGCTGGGTTTTTTAAAAGATTTTATTTATTTGTTTGACAGACAGAGATCACAAGTAGGCAGAGAGGCAGGCAGAGAGAGAGGGGAAAGCAGGCTCCCCGCCGAGCAGAGAGCCCAATGTGGGGCTTGATCCCAGGACCCTGGGAACATGACCTGAGTGGAAGGCAGAGGAATTAACTCACTGAGCAGCCCAGGTGCCCCTGGATAAGCTCTTTAAAAGACACATTCTGCCAAACTCATATAAGAATAGACAATAGTAGAATATTAAAAATTGGGTCAAAAATAACCTTAAAAAATAGAAAGCACCAAGTCCAGATGGGTTCACTGATGAATCCTTAAAAACATTGAAAGAAGAATTATGCCAGTTTTCTATACAATCTCTTCCAGAAGATACATGAAAAGGATATGCTTCATATTAATTCTAGGAAACCGGCATTACTCTAATATCAAAACTAGGAGCACCTATGCAGCTCAGTCCTTAAGAGTCTGCCTTTGGCTTAGGTCACGATCCCAGAGTCCTGGGATTGAACCCCACATTGGGCTCTTTGCTTGGTAGGAAGCCTGCTTCTCCCTCTCCCACTCCCCCTACGTGTGTTGCCTGTAAGTATTTATACATGTAACAGAGGAGTACCTATATATAAAGGAAATATTAACAGATACAAAAACAGATACTGACAGTAATAAAACAAGTGTATAGCACTTTAGCATTGCACTTAAATCAATGGATAAATTATCCAGATAGAAAAAGGGTACACTGACCTTAACAAACACTAGACCTAATCAGCTTAAGAGATATAACAGCACTTTTATAAAAAACAAACCAAAACAGAAACAGAAACAAAACCCCCCAGCAGATTACACATCTTCTTTTTTTTTTAATTGTGTTGTGGTATGCTAGTTATCATTAGTTTTAATGTAATGTTCCATGATTCATTGTTTGCATATAACACCCAGTGCACATTCTTCTCAAATGTGCATGAAACATTCTCTAGGATAGATCATTTGTTAGGTCAGAAAACAAGTCTCAATAAATTTAAGAAGACAAATCAAATCAAGCATCTTCTCTGAACACAATGATATGAAACTAGAAACCAATTATAAGAAATCGGGGGGGGGGTGGTACATATATCTAAACAACATGCTACAAAAGAACCATTGGGTCAATGAAGAAATCCAAGATGAAATCAAAGAATACCTTAAGACAAATGAAAATAAAAATAACACTTGAAAGTCTATGAGATGCCATAAAAGGAGTTCTAAGGGGAAAACATAAAGCAAGACAGGCCTATTTCAAAACACAAATCTCAAATACACTATCTAATCTGACATCTGTAGGAAGTAGAAAAAGAGTAAACACAGCTCAAAGTTAGTAGAAGAAAGGAAATAATAAAGATTAGAATGGAAATAAATGAAATAGAGACAAAAACAATAGAAAAGATCAATAAAATTAGGAGCTGGTTCTTTGAAAAGATAAAATTGATAAACCTTTAGCAAGACTCATTAAGAAAAAGAGGGAGGGCCCAAATAAAGTAAAAAGTAAGAGACATATTACAATCAGCCCTACAGAAAAACAAAGGATTATAAGAGTTTACTATGAGAAGTTACACACCAACAAATTAGACAACCTAGGAGAAATTGACAGATTTCAAAGATTTTTCATTTTTATTTATTTATTTGTCAGAGAGAGAGCGAGAGAGTGAGCACAGGCAGACAGAGTGGCAGGCAGAGGCAGAGGGAGAAGCAGGCTCCCCGCTGAGCAAGGAGCCCGCTGTGGGACTCCATCCCAGGACGCTGGGATCATGACCTGAGTCGAAGGCAGCCGCTTAACCAACTGAGCCACCCAGGCGTCCCTACAGATTTCTAAAAAACATACAATATTCCAAAACTAAACCAAGAAGAAATAGAAATTTTGAACAGACCAGTTACAAGCAATGAAATTGAATTAGTAATGAAAAATTTCCCAAAAAACAAAAGTCCAGGAACAGACAACTTCACAGGTGAATTCTTCCAAATATTTAAAGAAGAGTTACTCATTCTTATCAAACTATTTCAAAAAATAGGAAAGAAAGAATGATCCCAAGGGCAGCTATACTTTGATATCAAAACCACACAAAGACATTAGAAAAAACAAAGAAAATTACAGGCCAATAACATTCAAGAATATGGTTGCTAAAATAAACAAAATATTAGCAAGCCAAACTCAATAATACACACACACACACACACAAAATTATACACCCTCATCAACAGGGATCTATTCAAGGGATGTAAGGATAGGTCAACATTTTGAAATCAATGGGATATTTCACATTGACAAAAAAAGAATAAAATTACATGATCATCTCAACAGAGGCAGAAAAAACATTTGACAAAATTCAACATCCATTTATGATTAAAACTCAGCAAAGTAGGTATAGAGGAAATGTAACATAATAAAGAACATATATGATAAACCCACAGTCAAAATCATACTTAATGGTGAAAAGTTGAAAGCTTTTCCTGTAAGATAAGGAACAATACAAAGATAACTCTTGCCATTTTTTAATATAGTAGTAAAAGATCTAGTCACAGCAATCCAAATTGGAAAGGAAGAAGTAGAACAGTCACTAGTCACAGAGGACATGATACTACATGCAGAAAATCCTAAGCCTCCACTCAAAAACTATTAGAAGTAATGAGTGAACTCAGGGTTCCTGGGTGACTAAGTCAGTTAGGCATCTGACTTCAGCTCAGGTCAAGATCTGAGAGTCCTGGGGGTGAGTCCCCTGGCAGGCTCTGCACTCAGTGGGGAATCTGCTTGTTCTTCTGGCCCTCCTCTCCACTCATGTACTCTCTCTCTTTCTCTCTAATAAATAAATAAAATCTTAAACAAAAAGTAATGAGCAAACTCAGTAAAGTTGCAGTATACAACATCAAAATAAAAAAAATTGTTACATTTCTATACACTAAAAATGAAGTAGCAGAAAGAGATTATGAAAACAATCCCATATATAATTGTACCAAAAGGATTAAGATACATAGGAATACATTTAACTGAAAAGGTACAAGACTTTTACCCTGAAAACTATAAAACCCTGATGAAAGAAATTGACTATGACACAAACAATGGAAAGATACTCCATGTTCATAGATTCAAATTATTACTGTTAGTTAACACATTTATACCACCCAAACCAATCTGTAGATTCAGTACAATCCTTATCAAAGTAGCAACAGTATTTTTCACAAAACTAGAAAAAATATTAAAATTCGTATGGAACCAAAAAAGACCCTAAATAGCCAAAGCAATCTTGAGAAAGAAGAATGAAAATGAACATAACACAATTCCAGGTTTCAAGGTATACTATAAAGCTATAGTTATCAAAATTACATGATACTGGCACAAAAGCAGACACACAGATCAATGGAACAAAGTAGAATAGAAAATGAGCCCACATTTATGTGGTCAATTAATCCATGACAAAGAAGGCAAGATTATACAATGGAGAAAAGACAATCTCTTCAGTAAATGGTGCTGGCGACATTTACTGGACAGCCACATTTAAAATAATGAAACTAGACTGCTTTCTAACCCATCCATAAAAATTAATTCAAAGTGGATTAAAGACCTAAACATGAAACCTAAAACCATAAAAATCTTAGAAGAGAATGCAGACAGTAATTTCTCTAACATCATTCGTTGCAAGATTTTTCTAGATAGGTCTCCTGAGGCAGGGTAACAAAAACTAAACTGCTAAAGCTTTTCCACAGCAAAGGAAACCATCAAAAAAACAAAAAGACTGAATGGGAGATGATATTTTCAAATGATATACCTGATAAGGGTTTAATATCCAAAATATATGAGGAACCTATACAATTCAACATCAAAAACAAAATTAAAAAAAAAAAAAAACAAGAAAAACAACCAATCGACAGAGGACCTGAATAGATATTTTGAAAGGAAACATCATATGGCCAACAGACATGAAAAGATCTTTAACGTCACTATCATCAGGGAAATGCAAATAAAAGCCACAATGGGATATTACTTCATGCCTGTTAGAATGGCTAAAATTAAGAAGACAAGTAACACGTGTTGGTGAAGATGTGGAGAAAAGGAACCCTCATGTACTGCTGCATGGGAATGTAATTTGGTATAGCCATTGTGGAAAACAGCATGAACATTCCTCAAAAAATTAAAATAGAAATACCATATTATCCAATAATTCCTCTATTGGGTATTTGCCTAGAGAAAATAAAAACACTAATTCAAAAACACATATGCAACTGTATGTTTATTACAGTATTATTTACAATAGACAAGACATGGAAGCAACCTAGGTGCCTATCAATAAATAAATGCATTTTATTTATTTATTTATTTATTTATTTATTTATTTATAATTGGCCAGACTCAGAAGCAACCAAATATTCTTCACTAGGTGAATAGATAAGTAATACTACTTAGTGAAAAAAGCCAGGCTGAGAAGTCTACACACTTCCATGATTCCAACTATATGGTATTTAAAAAATGATAAAGTATAGAGATAATGAAAATATTAATAGCCTAGCAGGAGTTAGAGGCATGGGAGGGATAAGGCAAAGCACAGAGAATTTTTAGGGCAGTGAAACTATTTATGATACTGCAATGATGGCTACATATCATTATATGAGTTGTCCAAACTCATAAAATGTACAGAAACAAGAGTGAACCTTAAAATAAACTATGAATTTTGGTTGATTATAATGTATCAATGTAGGTCTAT
This sequence comes from Mellivora capensis, assembly GCA_004024625.1. Taxonomy (NCBI): domain Eukaryota; kingdom Metazoa; phylum Chordata; class Mammalia; order Carnivora; family Mustelidae; genus Mellivora; species Mellivora capensis. The sequence goes on from PISX010011734.1 coordinate 51,921, forward strand.
CAGTTGTAATAAATGATATCAGTCCTGTAGGGGATGCTGATAATGGGCGTTGCTATGCATGTGTATGGGCAAGAGGTATATGGGAATCTCTGAGCCTTCCTCCTAAATTTTCTGTGAACCTAAACTTGCTTATTATGCTGAGTGAAATAAGTCAAGCAGAGTCAATTATCATATGGTTTCACTTACTTGTGGAGCATAAGGAATAACATGGAGGACATTGGGAGATAGAGAGAAGTGAATTGGGGGAAACTGGAGGGGGAGAAAAACCATGAGAGACTGTGGACTCAGAAACAGAGGGTTTTGGAGGGGAAGAGGTTGGGTGGTTGGGTGAGCCTGGTGGTGGGTATTAAGGAGGGCAAGTATTGCATGGAGCACTGGGTGTGGTGCGTAAACAATGAATTCTGGAACACTGAAAAGAAATAATAAAATAAAAATTTTTTAAAAAGCAAGAGGTGAAGCAATCTACCTGGCATATAAACTTATGACTGGGAGGAAAACACAGTTTTATTGCTCAAAAATATTATGCATTTCCTCTTGTTTTCTATCCATCAAGAATAAGGTATAATAAAAAGTAAGACAAACATATTAATAGTGATCTCTACATTTTCTTTGTGGTACCACCACCAGTTGGGTTAATTCCTTCATAATGAATGAGTAAACCTTCCCTGCCTATAAGGTATGTCTAAAGTACTCACTGTCACTTAATCTCTGTAATTGCACAGCAGGGCAAAAATGAAACATCCAGAAAACCTAGAAACTAAAGTAGATACTAATTATACTTAAGATGCCAAAATTGTCATTTTTGAGCAGAGAAATGGTTTAGCAGTGTGTCCTCACCATCACCCACATGTAGTCCCTATGATGTTTGAGTGGGCCTGTTGTATCTCAAGTCCACATGTTTTACTTGTATACTGAGGCTATATATAACTGAAAGAATGTTAGCAGTAAAAACTCAACTTGTTCTGAAATTTATGAGATGGTAATAAATTGCATTATACAGTGATCTCTTCTAGTAGTAAATTGTAGTTTACTCTTTATCATGTGTTCTCTGTCCCAACATGGTAACATATTTCCTTATCAGATTTTAGAAATAAATCTATGAAAGTTTTACAACAAAAGCTCATGAGCCATGATTAGTTTTCCATCATTCTTGATTTTCTTCTTCACTCAGCCCCTTGTATCATGCCATATAGATAGATAAATTTCATAATAGCTTATTAGATATAATTCTTCATATTTTTATGTTTTATTTTATGGATACATTTTCTGCTTTCATTCTTCTCTTTAGTACCATGACTTTAAGGTCATATGTATAAAAGTTATGAAAAAAATTCGATGTGATATATATCATTCAAAATCTTACAATGCTATGTAAATTTAACACTGCCTTGAAATGCTCTAAGTGACATTGGATACGAGCCTAATCATGCTGAAAATAATGATAAACCTTAATTTACAACATCTAGCATTTTACTATTTTTTATCTTGAGTCTTGAGGAATTTTTTAAAAGATTTTATTTATTTATTTGATGAGAAAGAGACAACAAGAGAGGGAACACAAGCAGTGGGAGTGGGAGAGGGAGAAGCAGGCCTCCCACAGAGGAGGGAGCCCAATGTGGGGCTCAATCCCAGGACCCTGGGATCATGACCTGAGATGAAGGCAGACACTTAACGACTGAGCCATCTAGGTACCCCAAATCTTGAGGAATTTCTAATGAAACTGCAAAATAGAAAATCTTGAACCTAATTGAAAAAAAAGTGGCACACTCTTTTAGGCACTCTATTTTTGAGTGTTTTTATTTCATTTCCCTTTATATTAAAGGGAATGGCTTGAATAACTTTTACCATCGTGATGTAACCATATTTTTCCAAGTAGCCATATTTATTAAGTCATCTGTCAGAAATGTGGTAGCCATAATTCAATTACTCAGATTTCACTTGCTGGTTCACAAAGATTATTCATCAACTACCTTTTACATAAACGTGTTTTTATGCATTAAGTGTCTCTGATATAGTTTGAGGTATGTCTCTGATATGATAAGTGTCTCTGATATGAAGTTTGAGGTACTCTCAGTGGGAATAAAAATCAGCAAACATAGCTAAAAATGTTTAAGAAAGGAAGATAATAACTTAAAAGATGATAATATAACATTGGAAAAGGTTTTAAAATCCACGAGTTATATTTGTTATTTGAATGACGTAATGGAGGAATGCTGTTACTTTTTACAGTTTTGAATTAGGTAGTCATTGCCTTAAAAGATCAAGTCACAATTTTCACAGGAAAATTTTAATGTAAGATTTTAATATTTTTGATTTAGTGACTATATCCTTGACTTAGTAATGAAAGTTCTCTGGAAATTAGTAAGGTAAACTTTCATTTTTGAAAACTAGTATCCTGAATGTGTTTAGTGTCAACTTAAGAAAAATGAAATATGGATTTCATTATTGTTATCCTTGTGTTAAGTTATCATTTTTCACATTTCAGTTTTTGTTTCATTATTTGACTTTTAATACATTTTGTAAAATAAGCATTTTTCTTAGAGTATCTTACTAGTTCATTATCTAGTTTAGGACTATAGCTGCTTATGAAAAATTGTTTTTTCTACCTATGTAATCTATATGAAGTTAAAATTTTCAAACTCATTATTAGTAACATTTTTATATATTAATAATGAAGATGAATGAATTTAGAAGGGACCAAGGCTTAAACAATATATTACTTTTTACACTGCAGGAATTGCATTTTTGGAATCCTCTCTAGTACAAAAATATAAATAATTACCCAATGAAATTTTTGATCTGTCTACATATTTATGAACAGATGGCTTGTGTGAATATATAAATAATTTAATAATTATTTCCCCAAACATCATATGTTCCTTCTTAAACTCTGCTATCATATTTTAAAAGCAGTTTTATTTCTTTGGTCTATTTCATTGATTTTGGCTCTTAATTTTTTAAATGACATTTATTTGCTAACCACCTACAGTTACTCTTCCAGGAATGAGATGTCTATGTGCCAAGAGGCAGCCTCTTTGGTCCTTTTGGATCATTATCTGAAAAGTAAGGAACAGCTCCTAGATACTGAAGGAGAATTAATTGTATTCTCTTGTCTATTCTCTCTTAAGACACTTTTCTCCAATTACACCCAGATGTCCTTAATACCTTGCAATTCCCACCAGTATGGAACCATGATGATTACATCTTTGGTTCCTGATTGAAATCCAGGTGCTCTAATGACATTATTCCCACAGCTTATTCCAAAATATTGTTTAGCCTTCTTCTGGATATTAACTTGTTCCATCCACTTATCCTTATTGGCCAACAGTCAAATGCTATAGTCATAGTCAGATATTTGACTATGGGTTCTCTTTGGAGGCATATGAATTATATATTTCCTCTCTTCTTTACTGACATAGGCAAATGGTAATTTTATAAAGTCATTAATGCATACTTGAAATTCTAACAGACACCTGACATAATTTGGAGGGACACCTGGGTTAATTTTTGTTGTTGTTGTTGTCAGCATGTAGGATGATTTATATACTTCAAATTTACTTAAACATATTCTCATCTTAAGGTTTCAAGAGTTTAGAAATAAGATTGCCTCTGCAGTAAAGACTCCTGTTTGCTCCTTTGTAAGATCACTACTATAGTAGAATGCTTGGTTTTGATCACTAATACTCCCACATTAACATTCAGACAAAAACAGGTGATATTGAGATATGAGGAAATTTAAGGGGGTTTGAGAAATAGATTGTGGCTACAATGGAGGCATAATCATAAACTGGAGAGTGGTTAATTTGTCCAAGGGAAGAAAGACAAAGATGAATGGAAAGAGGAAGATAGGCTTAGATGGGTCTGCCCACATTATACTGAAGATTGGATTAAGATAGTAAGTCATTTATTGAAAACAAGGGAAAGATTTTAATAAATGTGAAAAGTTATCAGCTACGGAAAGGCAAGTATAACTAGGACTAAGAAAAACTTACATATTTGGTATTAAGAAAAGGTATGGGAGATCAGTTTCACCATTTTCAAAGAATTTGTTATAAGCATAAGAGACAAAATGTAGGTAATATACACTATTTATTCATTTAAGTATCTTATAGGAAATAATTGAGGAAAGTAGAATTTTATTGGGATGAATTTTAAGATTAAACCATGTTTTTTTAAGAAATTGAACACTTTTGACAAAATGAAATAATCAATTTAGTAGAGATTATAACCCACTTAAGGTGTAATAAGTAGACAATATAATTTACAGAACAGGATATGCTAGAAAGAATAAGGGAATGTAATAAAAACAAATGGCAATAGAGTTGGCAAGATGAAATTGGTGTTCAGAAAAGAATAAATGAGAAACATATTTTTGCATTGCTGGAATGTCTACATTTTGTCATTCAAAATTAATTTTGTTCTCTCAATTTTCGACACAGCAACCTGGCAAATAGCACATAAGTCAAATTTATAACTATCCAGTGAATCTTCATATTAGACATAGGAAATCAAACTTTCTAATGTTTAATTTCTTCAAATCACCTGAAAAAGCAAATATGGGATAGAAATGCCAAAGAACATTAGAAGAATTGGCTTTTTAACCTCATCTGCAACTTGCCAGTTACAGTATTCTGAGAACCTTGAACTAATGTATAGAAAACATATTTTATCTGCCCCAGGTCTTACATAAAAGAGAATACTTCCATGTGATTACTATTAGTTGTATATATTTATATACAGTAGTTAAATATACTTTCAAGAAACATAAAAATAAGATGAATGTGAATGAATCCACTAACAAAAATAAGTAACGAATAATTAGCAATGCCACTGTAGGCTTCTGAATATCTCTCCTTAGTGACATTCCTTTACTCTTACTGAGATATAATTATATATCATGTGTTTATCATTCCCTTGTCTTTATATAGTTAACATATATGTGTGAATTGCTAAAATAGGCATTAGTGTGTATGTATTCTTAAACAATGTGACCAGAAATTCCCATTGTATTTAACAGTTATTCAATTAAAAAGCAACTTACAGAATAGTTTAACATTCACTATTATGTTTTTAGTATGCATTCATGTTAATGTCTGTTGCTGTAGGTCATTCTATGATCATTCAATGTTATGTGTATGTTAGTTACTATCCATTCTTTTTAGGACATTTGGGAATTTCTTATATTTGGTTTTATGAGCAATATTAATATGCACATTTTAAAAACAAGTCTCCATGTTTTCCAGTATAAGTGTATTTAGTCTGTATACCTTACAGAGCAGTTGCTGGGACATGAAATTTTAACAGCTTAATGATTCTTTGATTTCTTCTAAGTTATTTTTTTGTATTCAGAAGAATATAATTTTTCCTTGTCCTTTGCTCTTCTATGTACATTTTAGAGTGACTTTGCAAGTTCCACAAAATTTCTACTGCACTTATAGTTAGCATTTTATCAAATGGGTATATCTATTTAGGAAAAAACTAACATCCTCACTTTGATATTTCCTTTATATTAAGGTAGCATATATTTTCTATATTTATGTACTTTCACAATGTATATTCAAGGGCATGCTCCAAGTTATTTATTTCACTGATTCATTGAAGGCAGAATTCTCCCCTCAAACAACTTGGAAGCTTTAAGTTCAATAATGTGTAAAGCAAAGACTGAATCCTACCCTCTAAAAGACCATCTTTAAAAGAAGCAGGGGGAGGAGCAAAAGAAGAGGGACAAGCAGAGAATGGGACCAGAGGCCGGGCTAGGTCCCACAACTCCAAGACAACCTGAGTCAAAATCAAGAGTCGGACACTAAACTGACAGAGCCACCAAGGTGCCCCTAAGTATGATTTATAGGTAAATATTTAATAAGAATAAAAGCAAAAACTGTAATTTATCCCAAGACTTGCATTATTACTCTAAAGAGATTCTATTCTGATTTGTAATGTTACTTTTTAATAAGTAATAAGTTTCAAGTATTCTAAGTCTATTTTGAACATCTTATAAACACATCTTAATTCTAATTCTAGTTATTTGGCTTTTCTGTCAAAATTCACTAGAAATGAAAATAGATTAACAAGAAGTAGATTGTAAATTTGAGAATCATTTCAAGCTTTCTATAGTATCAGAATTGTGAATGGAAAAACACTTTTTATAATGTCTTGATTAATGTTTTTTCAGTTGTTGGCATTCCTCTATGCTTATGGGGAGACACAGATCTCTTGTCACTAGAGGCAGACAGAATAGCAGGTGGTCATTTTCCCTGCTGCTTGTAACTGTCAGTACTTGGCTTTTGGGCTGTAAGTCTACTCCAAATGTTTGTGAAGGATTAGAAATACTGTTTCCAAGCTGTGATCGGGGTAGTCTGTTTTTATTTTTTGTTTGTTTGTTTTTTCTAATGGCAACTACAGCTATGTGTATAGTAAATGAAAGAAGTATGCTATTTCCATATTCTTACAAATCATGAAATTTGCTCTTTACTACAGAACGAGCACCTATCTCTCATTTATTGCTTCATGATTCCCCAACTTAGAACTCCACATTCATTTTATAACAAAAATTAAACATAAAAATGTAATAGTTTGGGCAAAGTTCTTCAAGAAAACATTAATAACAGGAAGCAAGCATCTTACATAAAAGAAAAATACATCTATTGTAGTCCAAATGAAATAAATATCTATGCATGATAGGGAGAGGTGATCTTCAAATTGAAAGCTGATAGTAAAGAAAATTTAAGATCCTAAACTAACTGTTTCTGCAAGGTCAGCACCACAAAGAATGAGAGAAGAATGGGGAACAAGGAAAAATGAGAAAAAAAAATTTCCTTTATGGGTTTGCAATGGATTTAATAAATAAGCTAGGTGATGATGACAAATAGAAAATCAACAGCAACTACTGGTGCTACTACTGATCACAAGTGAATGTTGGCTTCTTCAATTGAATAATGAAATAGCAGAGGCTATCTACAGAGAATTTGCAGCAAAAATAGAAACAGCATATTTATTATGAATAATATATACTGCCTGAAATAAGAAGAAACCTTTCTGGAGTGACTAAGAATTCCCTGAGCCCTCATTACTTTAGTCAACATGAGGAAAAGAGGAAAACTGGTGAGCATTTCTTTCCATTTGAATGAAAAAGTTAAAAAAAAAAAAGGAAAGAAAAGAAAAAACATAGTTTGACCTTTTTGAGATTCTCTGATTTTTAAAGGATATTTTCAATTCATCAACCCTAAGAGCATATAATGAAAAGCACTGCATTTTTATCTTTGATTTATGATCCCATGTTTACTTTCATTTATGAAAGTCCCCACATGTTATTGTAGATTTGACATAGCTATTTGAGACCTGGCAAGCTTTCGACAGAGGATTACAGGAGCAAAGAAGCAGGTAAAGATCACAGTTGTGTTATAATCTATCCCATGTATTTAATAGATACATGGATAGAGTTTCCAATAATAAGTAATTTTCACAAATTCACTCTAATGGGTAAATGGGTCAATATGTATATGGCTCCCAATTCCAGACCAACGTAACTCCCATATTGCTTCTACTCACATGTTTCATATTAATTTTGAATTCTAAGGATATGGAGATACTATTTTCTTATTAATGGCTTTCAATTTGGACTTACATAAACTTTAAATATGTTTTTGTACTATTCTCTCAAGATACTCAGGTGTTTAAGAGTTTATTGGATAGCTGAGCTGTAAGAACTGCACACCATTGGGACATTCCACTCTCAAGTTTTGTTTTCAGCCTGAAAAACAAGTCTCTTCCTTTTACTATCTTGAACTTTTCTGTTCTTTAGAAGTAATTCACTCTTTGTGAACAATAGAAAAAGCAGTGAGTTATTTGAGTTAACAGGTTTGTGGCTGACAAGATAAACACAGTATGGGTAGGGTTGGTTTGAGTAGTTAAGTGTGTGTATTTCAAAGCATGGAAAGCTACTCAATTTCAATTGACTTACAAACTTTTTTCATATTTATACACACACACACACACACACACACACCTTTCTATGCACACAGCATTTCTTCTAAACTCAGCATTTCTATAAGCAGGGAGGGCTATTGAGGAAGAGAGCATAAATATTGACATCAATTATAGAAAAAAATGTAGAGTAATTTATACTCTCCATCCTGATGACTTGAATTTCTCTGCTAAATTTAGTGAGAAATATAGATTTACTTCATCAGACTGGTCCCAAGGAAGTACTTACACTTTTCCTAAAGTCTTCTGTAGATCTTTAAATTACTCACAGAATTTTAATGATAGAGCTAAAGTATAACAATTCTATTATCAAAATCTCCAGTATTCCAATCTATTTGTGATACAGAAAAAAAGCCCAAGTTCTTTTTGCTGTTGTTTAATATTCATAAGTTATTTATGTTTATTCACTTAAAGTATAGAGACACAGTCATGGTTTCTGTTCCGGACAAAAATAAGATGTGCTGTTTTACCTCTGTTACATAACAATGAAATTAAGACTAGAATACATTTGCAACTAGATCTGACATCAGTCAAAATGATGAGGTCTAAAAAGTAGTCATTGCTTTTCTAAAATTCCATTTTGTCCCAGGTATTTATTGCCATCGTGGATCAACATTTCAGCAACTAAATGTAACTTTTCCAAGCAATTGACCATACTCACCATACTCCAGACCTTATCAAATTCTCACCCTTAATAAACTTTATCTTTCCTATGCCTTATTCTCTTTGATAGTCTTTCCAAATTTTACCTAGAGGGTAATCTTATACTTTGTACATTTAAAAAACTAAGACACAGAAGATAAGTAACTCACATAAGACAACACTACAGGTGATGGCAGAACTGGGACTAGAAACTCGGGCTGTATTGTTACTAGTCCACTCGAGGCATTCAGAAACCTTCTAAGTAAAATACTTTTTACCAAAGAATTATTGATGATGCTGGTGGTTTCAGACAGTACAAAATGTGGGGCTGATCATCTGGAACAGGAAAATCTCAAGTTTCTACCATCTGACACGTTAGCTTCATTTTTTTTCCCTTGTAATAACCAGTCATCTGCACTGACTTAAGGGAAGAATGTGGTAGGGACAGGATATCACAGTTTTGTTTGGCACTTGTGAGAGTTGATACTATAGTCCACCAAGTAAAAATGACATGTTGAATTTGGAAACATTTACTAAAATTATCATGATAATCAGGTTCCAGTTTTTTTTTTCCTTTAAATAATTTATATTGATTATGTTCTGATTCAATATATATAAAATTAATGGTGAAATATTTCTCTATTGAGAAATAGAAAAAACAGTTCTAAGAAGTAAGTTTGTAATTATACAGGTCTACCTAAAGAAAAAAAAATCTCAATCTAACCTTATACCTAAAGGAATTAGGAAATGAATAAAGCCCAAAGTTTGTAGAAGGAAGGAAATACTAAGTTATAATAATCAAAATGGTATGATACAAATATAAATACAAACCCATAGATCAATGGAACAAACTAGAGAACACAGAAATAATCACACACATATGATCAATTAATTTACAATAAAAGTGCCAAGAATATAAAGTGGAAAAAGAACAGTCTCTTCAAAAGAAAGCACTGGGGAAACGGACCAGCATCCTATACCATACACAAAAATCAACTCAGGATGGATTAAAGACCTGAACAGAAGGCCTGAAACAGTAAGACTACTAGGAAAAATCACAAGCAATAAGCTTCTCAATATATACCTTCAGGATGAATTTTTGCATTTAACACCAAAAATAAAGGCAGAAAAAGCAAAGATTAACAAATGTAACTACATTAAAACTAAAACTCTTCTGCACAGCAAAGGAAACCATCAATAAAATGAAAATATAACCAATGGAATGAGAGAAAATATTTATAAACCTTATATATAATACAGGGCTAATACCCAAAATATATATAGAATCTGCATAACTCAACAACAAAAAAAACAAAAAGTGTATATAATTTAAAAAATAAACAGAGATTCTATATAGACATTTTACCAAGGGAAATATATAGATGGCCAGCCAACAAGTACATGAAGTATTGTTCAACATCACTAATTACCAGGGAAATACAAATCAAATCACAATGAGATATGACTTAATCCCTGTTAGAATGGCTATTATCAAAAAGTAATAATATGTGTTGGACTGCATGTGGAGAACAGGGAAACTTTCGTTCTGTTGGTGGGAATATAAATTGGAGCAGTCACTAGGGAGAATAGAATAGAAGTTCTCAAAAAAAAAAAATCAAAAATAGAAATATCGTATAATCCAGCAAGTCCACACCTAGGTGTTTATCCAAAGATAACAAAACACTGATTCAAAAAGATATTTTAAATTGTCTCTAGAATGCCGATGACTACATTCCCATGTTCTGCCACTTTATCTTAAAAGTATATAAAGAAGCATTATATGGGGTAAATAAGGTTTTTTTTCCTCATTCCATGGAGTTCTGCAGTTATAAAATCACTAGTTTACATTAGGCAGAGTATTTCTTATTTTATTAGGAAAACAAATAGCACATACTAAAAGCTGAACTGGGAAACAAAACACCTTTATAGAGAGTGAAAGAAGAACATTTAGCTAATTACAGATGCCCACAATTAGAAAATTCCTGTTTGAAAATTTATCTTAGGGATTATATAACTACTCTCAGGAATACCTGGTTAGATGATTTATAGCTCATTATTTTCTTTTGATCTTCAAATTATATTTCAATTTAATGGTAATATACTTAAGCCTACATGATTTTATTAGAAATGTACAATTACATTGTTAAATTAGAAATTTAACTCCCTATTTTAAATGTATATCTTGATGACTATAAAGATTTTCTTCAGGGGGAGAGTCAAGATGGCGGAGAAGTAGCAGGCTGAGACTACATCAGGTAGCAGGAGATCAGCTAGATAGCTTATCAAACCACTGCGAACACCTACAAATCCAATGGGAGATCAAAGAGAGGAAGAACAGCAATTCTGGAAACAGAAAATCGACCACTTTCTGGAAGGTAGGACTGGTGGAGAAGTAAATCGAAAGCGACGGGAGGATAGACCGCGGGGTAGGGGCCGGCTCCCGGCAAGCGGTAGAGCAACGGAGCACTAAATCAGGACTTTTAAAAGTCTGCTCCACGGAGGGACATCGCTCCAGAGGCTAAACCGGGGTGAAGCCCACATGGGGTCAGCGTGGCCCCAGGTCCCTCAGGGTCACAGAAGGATTGGCGGTGTCTGAGTGTCGCAGAGCTAGAAGGTATCGGAGCGGGAAGCCAGCCACAGAGACAGAGCCGAGCAGTGAGCTCTCAGCTCAGGGTTACCTTGAACCGGTCGCAGGTTGGGTGAGCTTGGAACGCGGCCAGAGGCGAGGGAGATGGAGATGGGAGTAGCCGGGGCTTTTCTCTGAGGAGTGGAGCCCCAAAATTTCAGCTCTTCCGGGTCGGAGACTGGGAGGCTGCCATTTTCATTCCCGTCCTCCGGAACTCTACGGAAAGTGCTCAGGGAACAAAAGCTCCTGAAAGCGAAACCGAGCGGATTACTTAGCCTGGCCCCTGGTAAGGGCGGTGCAGCTCTGCCTCGGCAAAGACACTTGAGAATCACTACAACAGGCCCCTCCCCCAGAAGATCAAAAGAAATCCAGCCAAGACCAAGTTCACTTAACAAGGAGAGCAGCAGAACTCCAGAGAAGAAGAAAGAAAAACGCGGAATTCATGGCTTTCTCCCCATGATTCTTTAGTCTTGCAGTTAATTCAATTTTTTCTTTAAAGGGCATTTTCCTAGGGTCTTTGCCACCCTTTTAGTATTTTATTTGCTCCTTCATATAATCTTATCTGGAAAAAATGACAAGGCGGAAAAACTCACAACAAAAAAAAGAACAAGAGACAGTACCAAAGGCTAGG
>PISX010011735.1:0-63792 GCA_004024625.1 Mellivora capensis
AAAGAAGTTGCTGTGGCTGATATCAAAGAGGTTACTGCCTATGTTCTCCTCTAGGATTCTGATGGATTCCTGTCTCACATTGAGGTCCTTTATCCATTTCGAGTTTATCTTTGTGTACGGTGTAAGAGAATGGTCGAGTTTCATTCTTCTACATATAGCTGTCCAATTTTCCTAGCACCATTTATTGAAGAGACTGTCTCTTTTCCACTGTATATTTTTTCCTGCTTTGTCGAAGATTATTTGACCATAGAGTTGAGGGTCCATATCTGGGCTCTCTACTCTGTTCCACTGGTCTATGTGTCTGTTTTTTTGCCAGTACCATGCTGTCTTGGTGATCACAGCTTTGTAGTAAAGCTTGAAATCAGGTAACGTGATACCACTAGTTTTATTTTTGTTTTTCAACATTTCCTTAGCAATTCGGGGTCTCTTCTGATTCCATACAAATTTTAGGATTATTTGCTCCAGCTCTTTGAAAAATACCGGTGGAATTTTGATCAGAATAGCATTAAAAGTATAGATTGCTCTAGGTAGTATAGACATTTTAACAATGTTTAGTCTTCCGATCCAAGAGCATGGAATGGTCTTCCATCTTTTTGTGTCTTCTTCAATTTCTTTCATGAGTGTTCTGTAGTTCCTCGAGTACAGATCCTTTACCTCTTTGGTTAGGTTTATTCCCAGGTATCTTATGGTTCTTGGTGCTATAGTAAATGGAATCAATTCTCTCATTTCCCTTTCTGTATTTTCATTGTTAGCGTATAAGAAAGCCACTGATTTCTGTACATTGACTTTGTATCTTGCCACGTTACTGAATTGCTGTATGACTTCCAGTAGTTTGGGGGTGGACTCTTTTGGGTTTTCCATATAAAGTATCATGTCATCATTTTGAGGCCTGGGGCTGTGTCTTGTTTGGGAGGAAGTCCAGGGGTAGGTAATTTTGAACAGGTTAGGTCTAGACTTGGGGGGCCCTTATTTCTTTGCCACTAAAAGACTGAGTATATAAACAATCATCAGACCGTATGTAAAAATAAAATTCTTTCCCAATACCTGCAGTAGCCAGCCCAGGAAACCAACCTTGTAACCAGCCAGAGAAACCAGACTACTACCTATTTATAAGTTAAATTTGTAGGAAGTTAGACTTATTACTATAGTAATAATCCAGGAAGTAAAAAAAAATAATAACTCTTGTCACGATTGACCCAGAGTGGCCAGGACTTGGTTAATAACTGAAAGTTTCTATAATTTTTGTCCTCACTTCCAGTTGAGGACCAATCATAGAACACAAATATATACCTCCAACCAATCACAAAGGATGCCCCACTTCTAGGTAGCCCACCTGCAACTTCTTTGTGCCAATAGTCTCCAATCAGGACATTACCTGAAGCCTTCACTTTGTTCTACTATGATGTTGTTCCATTCATCTGCCTTTTTGAGTCTGCCAAACAGTGGTGGTGATGGCAGACTCCCTGGCTATAGCTTTGAGTAAGTAGATTTTTGCTTGTTCTCATTTGGTTCGTCTTTATTGTTGTCCACACTGATTCACAATGTAGTTAGATTCAACTTAGTTTAAGTTCAATAAAGAAGATAATGTCTTTTTTTTTCTTTGTTTCTTATATTTATTTCATTTATTTACTTGAGAGAGAGTGTGCACACATGATCTGGGAAGGGGAGGGGCAGAGAGAAAGGAAGACTGAGAATCCTAAGCAGGGTGGGCCCCTGGCACAGAGCCCAATGCAGAGGCTCAATCTCCACAGCCCTGAGATCATGACCTGAAAAATACCATGGTTTTTAGATATGGAAGCAATTATTTCTTTTTGGTTAAGATTAGGGAAGTCTTCATGAAAGAGTTTACATTCGATTTGGGATAAACCAGTAAGTTTAGGAAGAAGGCCAAATAACATTTTTGTTGTTGTAGTTACTATTGTTGTCGCTGTTCTATTGTTGTCAAATTAATGACACTTAAAATCTCATTATTCTGGGTTTGTAACTGATCAACATTTAAATTGATGCAATCCTAAATTGGTTCCTGATTTTAGATTTGCCCCACATTTGCATATCTTTCTATTAGCTCTTTTGAAGTAGTTCTTGTGTTGTAAGGCCTTTTTGGGGTATGGGAGTAGAGATAGAGGGGTGATGAATACCCCTATTGGAACTAATTTTTCAAGTGTCCATAAATTCTTATAACATGAGGACTATTTTAGGCTTTTATTTTCTTTGCCCCATTGCATTGTCCATCTGTCAAAGTTCATCAAAGCCAAGAGCTCAGACTACTGCAATGAATTTGAAAGAGCAGGTCCAAGAAAACTGACGTGGAGAGAATGATAAAACATTCAAATCTCTTCTTTTAAAAATCAACATTCAGCATATAGTCATATATACATAAACCTGAAGTATTTTTTGTTTTTGGTTATGAACAATAGAAATTTTAATTTCAATTTTAACTAATTTCAATTAGTAAAAGTCAAAGCACATTCTCAAGGACTTCTGGTTTTAACTCACAGCCATAAAAAGCTTTGAATAACACCATTCTCACCTTTACAACAAAGAAAAAGCTAGACAAACTCCTAAATTAGTGACTTACTGAAATCTTCATAGAACTGAAGTTGTAGGGCAAGGAACTAACATAAAATAGAAAGAGAAACAGGCACCTAAAGGAATAGGAACACCTGTATGTTTGTTTACCTGGGTCAGATATCATTTAACAGTATATAGGCCTATAAATCAATTTAAATAGAAGTTTTGAAAGAATAGCTAAAAGTAGAGTGGAACCTGTTGTGAGAGGGTGGAACTACTGAAGGCCAGGATGTAGGGGGATCCATATACTCTAGCAGTGTTTCCCTCTGAGAACACATCCAGGTACCTATAGAAAAGATTTGAGAGAATCCTGAAAAACCTCCCTCATGATGCCAGTGGTGAAAAGGAAGAGAAGCTTCTCCCAAACCGTCAAGATGCATCCTACCTCACTCCCCTAAGGAGTAAAAACATTCATTTGGAAAGGGAATGGCATCAACACTTGTAACCAGAGGGCACTGGTGGAAGTTTGTAGCAGTTGAGGAAGAGGAATGTAGGCTAAACATGAAAAATCTTTGTACACTGTTTCCTCTGTCTTCCCTAAGGAATGAAAGTCCTTGTCTGCATGGGGAGAGGATCAAAATGTGTACCTGAGAGGATGTGTGGGGCCCAATGGAAGTTAAGTGATGGGAATGAAGGCCACACTGGAAAAACACCCAGATGCATTTCCCTGTTATCCCTAAGGAACAAAAGCTTTAGTCTGCAGCCTGGGAGCACTTGTGAAAGCCTGTGGTGACTTTTAAAGTTGAGGAATGCAGGCAACCTGTGAAAATCCTCTCAGGTTCGTTTCCTGTATTATAAGTAAGAATAAAAAAATGCCTTACCCTACAGTGGGCAGGGTACCTGGGTAAGGTGGGGCAGAGATAGGAGAATTAAGTCTTGAACCTTGCTGGTAAGGTAGAATGAATGCTATGTTCATCATTATATCTGGAACGGGGGAAGGCACATTTGTGAAGACTACATTCCCAAGAACAGCTTCACAATATCTGCCCAAGATGAAAAATTTTGTTTCCTCCCATATCTTCCATAACCATGCTAACAAGCATTAGTTTAAAAATAACAGTGTAATATTGCTGGGAGAAATGGAAAATGCAGACTCTCTCCAGGGAGCAGTGTAAAGGAAAGAACCCAAATCAGGCAGAGAAACAAAAATAAAATATCACTGGAGAAATTTGAAGACTTTGGTACACTGAGAGTAACCATAACAATGCAAATTTCAAATGCAGCCCAAACCTGACCAGATTAACACAACCCCACACAGAAGGAAAGATATGCTCTACTGCCAGCATGAAACTATTTACTTCAGTATTTATCATCCTATACAATATGTCCAGCCTTGAACAAAAAATTATGAAGTGCATAAAAAGGCAAAACAAAAACAAACAAAACAAAACAAAACAAAACCCACAGCTGAAGAGATAAAGTAAACGTTAGAACAAGGGTCAGATATGACAAGATACTGGTACTACCAGCCAGGAAACTTAATAAGCTTTAAATTATTACTATAAATTTTGAAGGAAAAGGTAGATAACATGTAAAATCAAATAGGTAATAGCAGGGAGAAATCCAAGAATACATCAAATATAAATGTTAGAAAACAAAATTCACAATAAAATGAATAAGTAACTTCTTCAGTGGGCCCATCAGTAGATTTGACACATTTGAGAAAAGAATGAGAGACCATGAAGACATGTCTAAAGAAATCCCTATTTAAGATAAAAACAAAACAACAACAACAAAAAAATAGAATCTCTAAAGGTTGCCTAGGTGGCCTAGTTGGTTAAGCATCCAACTTGTGGTTTCAGCTCAGGTCTCAGGGTCATGATCTCAGGGTTGTAAGACCTAGGCCCATATTGGGCTCTGTGCTCAGTGGAGAGTCTGCTTGGAATTTTCTCTTTTCCCCTCTCCTTGCTCTCTCTCTCTCTTTAAAATAAATAAATAAAATCTTAAAAATAATTTCCAGGCATTATACAGTCTGCCATATGACATGTAATTAGGAAAGGGTAAGAGAAAAATAAGAAAATTGAGGAAATAAGGACACAGAATTTTCCAAAACTAACAACACACACGAACCACAGTTTCAAGAAAATTTAGAGAATATCAATAGGGATAACTAGTAAAAAGCCATACAAACACCTATCTCATTTAAACTACTGAAAAGTAAGACAAAAAGACAGCCTGAAAGGTGGGAGAGATACATTAATTACAGAAGAAAAAAGGATAATAAGTGTAGCAGAGTTAATGTAAGAAAATCTATAAGCAAGAGGAGATGCAGTGATGTCTTTAAAGTGGTAAAAGTAAACATCAACCCAGAATTCCATACCTAGTAAAAATAATCTTCAAATAAAATTTGACAATGTATAAAAATAATTATAGACCACAACCAAGTATGCAAGACTGGTTCAGCATTTGAAAATCAGTCACTGGAATTTATTACAACCAGCTAATAAAAGAAAAGTAATATCGTATCAACTGACACAGAAAAAACATTTGGCCAGATGCTAACACACATTCTTAATAAAAGAAACACACCTGTAGCAAAATAGGAATACAGGGAAATGTCTGTATTTCAATAATCTTTTAGAGGTGTTTTTTTTTTAAGATTTTATTTATTTGAGAGAGAGAGAGCATGAGAAGGGTAGGGTCAGAGAGAGAAGTAGACTCCTTGGGGAGCAGGGAGTCTGATGCTGGACTCAGTCTCAGGACACTGACCCTAAGGTCATGACCCAAGTCGAAGGCAGTCACTTAACCAACTGAGGCACCCAGGCGCCCCAATAATCTTTTAAAATAACTTACAAAATTATGAAACAAAGTCATTGAAGATAGTAGGCTCTACTTTTTAGGTGCTAACCCAAGTAACTTTGGAAATGAGTGGAATCTGTAAGAGTAAATGCAAAAGAAACTATTCATAACCATAATATTCTAGTTATTTTCTTTTTCTTTCAGAGGTATGAGTTAGCAAATCTAAAGCCACTATGCATGTATACTGGAATGGAACAATTAAATAAATGGATGACAGATGACAGAATTGCATTTTCTTATCATTACAATGGGAAGTTGTAGATAAGCAAGGACTTGATGCTAGAATGAGTCATCTGGTGATGGATTAGGTACATAGACATCAGTATGAACCAATGTTTTACTTACTAAAGATACAGATGGATTCATATTCAAATATTTATAGATATATGTATATATGCATGCATATATCTCCTTACTACGTCGGCTAAGAGGACCCAGGACCAAAACACTCCAGTAATAGTATGCACACCTAGCATCCAGACCTTGGTTTTCAGTACTATTCTTCAGTTAAAGGAACTGAAATTCCTTGAAGAAATGGCTAATTGGAGGACTTGGGTAGGAGACATGCAAGATGAGCCTGGAGCATCTTTTAGTGCCAAAAACAAAAACAAACAAACAAAAACAAAAAGTAAGGTTATATCAAAGGACCAATTGAAAAATCTCCCAATAGCCAAGGCGGGAACAATTTATTTATTTTCTACAAAAAGTCATCTTAAACACAAAGAAGTAGATAATCTAAAAGAAAAACAAGGGAAAACAGTGTATCATGGAAGAAATAGTTAAACCATAGTAGGACAAGTGTGGTTTCCAGTTTCATATGTAAAGAACATGGAAGTCACCATCCTAATAACAAAAAGCTGAACAGACTGAAAAAAATGACAACTTTTCTTGAATCTTTAAGAGAGGGAAGGACACAGGGAAAACTTGCCTTTTAAGGTGGAGAGACATAAAGGTAAATACCAGAATCATAACTTACCAGAGCAGACTCAGGAGTGGAAATGACCACAGGTACCAATGCCAGGTAGGGAAATCTTAACTGTAATTGAAGAATTGCTGGAGGCTTTGTGTGGACAAGTCTGAGAATTAAAAATTCCAGGGGGAATCCACAGTTATTGGGGTGGGGCATAATATTGTGAGATTTACCTCTAGGAGCTTGACCACATTCCTATAGTAAACACTGAAGAAAAATATCATTGCTCCCGCAGGGGAAAAGGAATCATTCTGATATGTCAGAGCTCTCCATTGTTAACAAAGTCTACACTCAGGAAAAACTAGTTAACCACAGACTAAGCTCCTAGTGTATCATCAGATCCTAACTGTCTGGAGGAAAGGAAATAGCTATCTCAAGCCAACAATAACATACCATATGGGAAAATGGAAATACACAACTTTAGTCCACTCTAGCCATCTTGTCTTACCTAAAGGAAGAGAAAACTGAGAACATTTGTAATGTTCATAGTACAGAGGCATAGGGTCACTAAACATCTAAGACCTAATCATAGAACCACAAAATGCTTCCCTTCCTCCCACACTTCACCAATACATTACTAAAAGTCTGTTTACAGTAGTTTCTTTCTTTTTTTTTTTAACTGGTACATCACATCTAACTATCAAGAAAAAATTGTCAGACATACCAAAAGGGAAACAAACAAACAAGAACATCACAATTTGAGGAGACAGCACAAGAATCAGAACCAGATGAGGCACAGATGTTGAAATTATCAGACTGGGAATTTAGAACAACTATGATTAATATGCTCAGAGTTCTAAACGATAAAGTAAAGACTACGCAAGATCGGATGGGCAAACAGAGAGATTGAAATCCAAAGAAAGAGCCAGGAAGAAGCTCTTGGAATGAAAACACTAACAGAAATGAAGAATTTATGAATTCTTCAATTCTTAAATCTTCAAATCTTAAAATGAAGATTTTAATGGACTTATTAATAAACTGGGCACAGTTGAGTAAAGAATCTCTGAGCTAAAAGACACATCAAAAGAATTCTCAAAAGCTGAAAAGCAAAGAGGACAGAGATGAAAAAAAGCAGAAGATAATATCCAACAACTGTGGGACTGGTACAGAAGGTGTAATATACATAATGGGAATATCAGAAGGAGAAGAAAGAGAAAAAGAAAAGGAAGAAATATTTGAAACAACAATGGCTGAGAATTTCCTCCAAATTAAAGTCAGACATCAAATCACAGATCTAGGAACTTCATAGAACACCAACCAAGATTAATGCCAAAAACAAAACAAAATGAAACAAAATAAAACCAAAATGTATGACTAGAAATATAATTTTCAAGCTATAAAGGTAAAGAAAATCAAAAGTTAAGAAAAATATTCTGAAAGAAGCTAGAAAGAAGAAATACCTTGACCTATTAAGAAACAAAAATAAGGGGGCGCCTGGGTGGCTCAGTGGGTTAAAGCCTCTGCCTTTGGCTCAGGTCATGATCCCAGGGTCCTGGGATCAAGCCCCGCGTTGGGCTCTCTGCTCAGCAGGGAGCCTGCTTCCTCCTCTCTCTCTCTCTCTCTGCCTACCCCTCTGCCTACTTGTAATCTCTGCCTGTCAAATAAATAAATAAAATCTTAAAAAAAAAGAAAGAAACAAAAATAAGAATTACATCCAACTTCTTTGAAAACATCCAAACAAAAAGAGGGTGGAGTGAAATATTTAAAGGTTGAGGGAAAAAGTCCACCAACCTAGGATACATGTAAAATTATCCGTCAAAAAGGAAAGAGAAAAAAAAAAACCCTCACAGATAATACTGAGGCTTTTTTTTTTTTTTTTTGGCCAGTAGACCTGTGTTACAAGAAATGCTTAAAGAAGCTCTTTAGAACGAATGAAGATAATATAGGTTAGAAACTCAGATCTACATAAAGGAAGGAAGAGCATCGAAGAAAGAATAATGAAAGTAAAATAAAAAAATTTTTTTTCTTATTCTTAATTTCTTATTCTTAATACTGTGGGAGTATTTATTCTGAGAAATCAGACTTCAGAATAAGAAGACTATTATTAGAGATAGAGAAGGACTTACATAATTATAATTATAATAGGATATATTCTTCAAGAAGGCATAACAAACCTAAATGTCTATGAACCAAACAACAGTATCCAAAAAGTATGTAAGGTAAACCCACAGTTGCCTTATTGATTTTCTGTATGAGTGATCTATTCACTAATGTAAATGGGATGTTAAAGTTCCCTACTATTATTTGATTACTGTAAGTTTCTCCCTTTATGTCTGATTATATTTGCTTTATATATTTAGGTATTTCTATGTTATGTGCATAGGTATTTATAATTGTTATATCCTCTTGTTGGGTTGAGCCCTTTAACATTCTCTAATGCCCATTTTTCTCTTATTACAGTCTTTATTGTAAATTCTTTTTTGTCTTATGTAAGTATGGCTAACCCAGGTTTTTTTCACTTGCATTTACATGGAATATCTTTTTTTTACCCCTTCACTTTCTTTGGGTCTGAAGTTAGTCTCTTGTAGGAAACACATAGATGGATGTTATTTTTTTGTTTTGTTTTGTATTGTGTTGTTTTGTTTTGTTTTTTTATGCATTCAGTTACCCTGTGTCTTTTGATTGGAACATTTGAAGTAATTATTGATAAGTATGTATTTATTGCCATTTTGTTAATTGCTTTATGGTTGTGATATAGTTCTTTTCTGTCATTTCTTCTTCTTTAGCTCTCTTGTGGTTCAATGTCTTCTTTAGTGTTATGCTTGGACTCATTTCTTCTAATGTCTTCTATAAGTATTATGTGTTTTTAGTTTGTGGTTATGAGGTTCATATAGAACATTCTGTGTATACAGCAGTCTTTTCAAAATTAGAAATGCCATATAATCCAGTAATTCCATCTTTGGGTATTAACCTGAAGACAATGAAAACACTAATTCGAAAAAATATATAAATATGTACCTTATGTTTATTGCAGCATTATTTAAAATAACCTAGATATGAAAGTAATGTAAATGTAACCTAAGTGCCCATTAATAGACAAATGGATAAACAGATGGGAAGGAATATTGGAATGTTATTCAATGACAAGAAAGGATGAAATCTTATAATTTACAACAACATGGAAGGACCTAGAGGGTATTGTGCTAAGTAACATAAATCAGACAGAGAAAGACAAATACCATATGATTTCACTTATATGTGGAATCTAAAAGACAAAACATATGAACAACCAAACAAAAAATAGAAACAGACTCATAAGGACAGAAAACAAACTGGTGGTTGCCAGAAGGGAGGACGGTAGGGAAATGGATGAGATAGGTGAAAGGGATTAAGAGGTACAAATTTCCAGTTATAAAGTAAACAACTCATAGAGTGAAAAATACGGCATAGAGTTTATAGTCAATAATATATCAATAACTTTATATGGTAACTACATTTATCATTGTGAGAATTTTGTAATGTATATAAATGTTGAGTGACTATGTTGTCATAACTAATATAATATTCAATGTCAACTAATATAACATTGTATGTCAACTATACCTCAATTTAAAACCAGGTAGATCTGAAAGGAGGAATAAACCAAATCCAAATTTTACATAAAGCTTCGGCATTACCTTCTCCATAATTGATAGAACAAGTAGGCAGAAAAATTAGAAAAGATATTTTTATTACCTAAACACACTATTAGCCAGCTTGACCTTGTGGAACTCTTGAGCAACAACAACTCTTCTCAAATGGCCATGGAGCATCTGCTAAGAAAGACTTAAGAAAATTTTAAAAACAGAAATAATGCAAGTATTTTCTCATATCATAGCATACTTAAATTAGAAATCAGAAATAGAAATAAATCTATAAAAAAATCTCCAAATATTTGTAAATTGAATAACACAGTACTAAATAACCATGGCAAAAGAGGAAATATCAAGGGGAAAAATTAATCTTTTGCATTAAAGAAAAACTAAAATACAGGACATCAGAATTCATTTAATAGGAAACTCAGGGTTTTAAGTGTATATGCTAGAAAAGAAGAAAGTTCTGAAGTCAGTAATCTAAGCTACCATATTAAGAAACTAAAGAAGGAATAGCAAATTAAACCTAAAGCAAGCAGGAAGAATGACATACTATGATAAGAGTAGAAATAACTGAAACTGTAAATGCAGGCACAATAGGGATAACCAATAAAGACAAAAAGCCATTCATTTGAAAAGAAAAATAAAAGTGATTAATCTCTAGCCAGTATGATCATAAAAAAATAGAGAAGACACATATTACCAATATCAGGGATGAAAATAGAAACATCATTTCTGATCCTACAGTTATTAAAGGATAGTAAGAGAATATTATGAACAATTCTATATTCACAAATTTAATAATCTAGATGGAATAGACAACTTCTTTGAAAGTTACAACTATCCCATCTCACTCAAAGAGAAAAAATATTATTTGAATGCCTGTATCTATTAAAGAAATTGAGTTTGTACTTAACCACCTGCCACCCTGCCTCCCCCAAAATACACCTCAGAACCAAAAGGTTTCACTGGTGAAATGCAGTGGAGGTGAGCTCTCTTCCAGGGACCCAACTAAAGAGCAGCATGAAGGGGCCATGGGTAGCATTATGTTCTATATCATAGAGAAACTGTGGCAGAGCTTGCTCTGTGGCCTGATTATACTTTCGATTACCCCAGGGCTAAGTATTTCTCAAGTGCTGAGTATAGGGAGATTTGGAATCTCAAACCTATCTTCTGCAATAGCATTTCTCAGGAATTGTCTAAAGAGAAAGTGACATTGCCAGGATAATTTTGAAGAACATTTTATTTAGCTACGATTCTGCTGTCATTTTCTATATGTTTGGTATTTCTGTCACCTTTTGATTAATAGAGACATTCTTATAAATAAAAGATCTTGGTCTCTTGAAACTGTCTGTCTTGCTCTCTTATTTCTCCTGTGAAGTCATAATCCCCCATTTGTGACATCACAGTCTTTCCATTGCAATCAACAGTGATGTTTCAAGCTGGGGATTAAATGCTTCAGAAGAGGAAGACTTTACAAGAGCAGAGGGACTCTCAAGGAATAAAGATCCAATTAGCATGTAAATGCCCTTTTTAATTAAAAAAAAAGTAAGGAAAACAAGGGATGAGTAGATAGTCCCAGTGATTGGAATGGTTTTCTTTGAAATAATGAATCTGGCCTTCCTTTTCACTCTCCTCTTCTACCCCCATGTCCCTGCCCCCACTCCACACCCCTTGAGTGAATGAATATTTAATGTTAAGGAAACATTAAAGGTGGAGAAAGGCTGTGGACTATAAATATGGGTATTGTTCCTCCAGCAGTAGTTCCTAGGCCTATTAATTTGATCAAGATTGAGGCAAAATTAGAGAATGGGCTGTTACAAGAATCAGTTGTGGTCCCAGATATACATGATTTGGCCTCATCCTCCTGCTTCAATGTCAGTTTGTACCAACTCTCATCTCCAGCACTAGCTTCCATCATGTTTTGTTAGGCATCCTTCAGTTTCTTAAAATCTCGAAGCTCTTTTCTACTTCAGAACTTCACTATATGCTATTTCTTCATCCAGGAACACTCTTCCTCCACATTCTTTGCAGACTTTGTGCTATTTATCATCCAAGTCCAAACATCAATGCTACTTCTCTTGAGAGGCCTACCTTGACTCCTTGTCACTTCTATCTACACTGGAACCTTGATATTTGATCTCATTGAAACTTTACACTTCCTTAATATCATAATTCTATCATATGCTTATGTGTTTGATGTTTTTATGTATTGTCTGTCTCCTCCACGTAGTGCTGTGCATCATGAATGCAAGTAACACATCTGTTCTAGTCACTACTGTATTTTAGCGCTTAAGAAAAAGCCTGCCAAACACACAGAGATATAATAAATTCATAAAGAAACTAAAGATACGTAGCCATTTTGAGGGATTCTAAAGAAGAATCCCTGCTTTGAATAGAAGATTAAATGGCTTCTAAACTCATATCAAGCTATACATTTTTATAATTTTTTCAATAATTCTCCTGGTTTTCCATATGACTTGCCCTCTGCTCTCTGGAGTTCCATGACAAAAATGGGTTATAGACACGAAACTCAAACAAAGGAGGGGGGTCTTATTCAGGGGATTCGTCATTTACAAGTACTTATGGTGAACCTATATGTATAAGTAGGTTGACCAAATAATTTATCATCTAATGAGAACTCTTTTATGTGTGAAAGGTGTGCTAGTTATAATTATTCTAGGACCATGGGCATCCAACAGAGCTATCTTAGGCTAATTGGGACAGATGGTTACCTTAAGTATCAGATATTGTAGTAGATCTTGGAGTCATGCATATGAAAGAAATATTTATCCTTAAATTTCATATAGTATATTGGAAAGGTAGTATGTATAAACTCGTAACATTTATACATACTACCTTTGTATACATACAAAGGTAGTATGTATAAACTCGTAACAAACATAAAAAGTATGTATAAACAAAGTGATATTATTTTTCCCCAAAAGATTATAGATACAGGGCTATAGATATAAATACCTATAAAGAGATCAATGGCTGTTTCTAAAGAATACAAATATATGTTAATCATGAACCAAAAGAATAGTTCTTCAAATGACCACACTACAATATGATACAAAAAAGTTACACTATTCTACACCAGTGCTCTAAACCGACAATGTATGTCTACAAGATCTACCTCCAATATAAAGAAAGAGAAGGGAGTTAAGGATTATGTATACTTTCATATATTTAATACTTATCTGTCAAATAAGATAACCCTATAGGAAAAGACTTTCTTTTTTCTCTCACTGTTATGCATGATCAATAATTTTAGGGTCCCTGCACATTCTCAGTCACATTATGTGGATGAGTTAGTTGTTTAACTTGTGCTAGGAACAAAAGATTGCTTTGTCACACTCTAGCAATTAGAATGAGGGCAGTAAGATGATGTATCTTTCCTCTTTTTTTTTTTTCCTGTAAAAACATACCACAAAACTTATAATTCTAACCATGGGGTTGGTGTTACAAAACATTGGTCCATTATTGGAAATATATATGGCATCAAGCAGCACAAAATTTGCCCAAGTTTGGTCTGAAACTAGTCTGTTAAATTTCATCCAAAGATACCATTTTCCAGAATTTTAAACTTAAAAGAAACTAAGTCAAGCTGGATTCCAAATGATTGGTGATGAGGAAACCGACTCAAGAAGAAATAATTTGCCCCATACTCAGCAGTAGAGCTTTGACAGAACTCTTAATATCTTGAGCTCTCAGTTAAGAATACCTTTTATGGTGCCTCTCATGAGTGAGTGCCCTCATGATAACACGATACATGAGTTGTGCTCGTAATTTAGTATATAAAGTTTCCAGCAACTGTAGATAGAAGAAAAGATATTTCTGGTACTGATGTCTGATGGAAAAGGAAGCCTGTATTCCACCTGCCCCCCACCTCACTGTATCTATGCATATAGAAGTCTTTAAAATTTATAAGGATAAAGTACTTTTTTAAAAGTTCTAAAATGTCACCTGATCTTCAGCTCTTATTATCTATGAACCAAAGGTATAAGAAATCAGAACCCTAAAGCAAAGCAGTGAAATCTTAACTGCTCCAAAGTGTACATCCTATTGTATTTTCCATTTGGCTCTAAGAAATTCAGGCAATCTCAAGTATTGAGGGAATTAAGAAATGGAATTCTCCTTATACAAGGATGAAGAAGCCCTTAGCCTAATTATTTCTTTACTTTCTAACATGTCCCTATTAGGAATGGAGTTCAGGGATTTAGTCAGCAAATACCCAGAAGAAAAATTTTCACTTCCCTAAGCGTCATCATTATCATCCTTATCATCATCAACAACAAATAATATAGTAAGTACCAAGACTAATAGGGAGCTTACTATGTGTCAAACAGTGCTTTAGGTTGATAGTATGTATAAAATTAAATCTTCATAGATGTTCTGTGAAATAGGTAATACTGTTATTCCCCTTTTGCATATAAGGAAACTGTGACAAAAGACACAGTTCTAGTTGCTGAGGACACAAAGAAGTAGGTATGAGTCAGGCTCCTCTGTCATGCCTAAGCTGTATGTATTATTCATTGACTCTGTAGATGGATGACTTAAGTGATAGAGCTATTAGGCGCTACTCAGTTCCAAAGAACAAGAGATTATGTTTGCAAGGGCAGTCAGGGAAGGCTGCAGGGAGGGAGATGTCCTTAGTTTGTTCATGAAACTAGGAAAATGTTACTGAGATATATGAGGGAGTTCCAAAAAGATGGTAAATTTTGCGAAAGTATATTAGAAGGGTTGTGATATTGGTGGCTGGGGTTGGGATGAGTTGATGAGATTTATAGGAATGGAAGACTTCTATGAAGCAAAAATGATGAGAACAATAATGTGAAAATACACATGTTAGTAGTTAGGACAGCTGGGAGCTTATTAAAAATATTTTACTAACTAGGGCACCTGGTTGGCTCAGTCAGTTAAGCATCAGATTCTTTGGCTCAGGTCATGATCTCAGGGTCATGAGATCGAGCCCTGCCTTCTACCTCCATGCTCCACATGGAGTCTGCTTGAAAGAATCTCTCCCCGTGCCCCTTCCCCCACTTGAACCTACTCTCTCTCTTTCTTTCTCTCTCAAATAAATAAATAAATCTTAAAAAAAATTCTACTAATCAACTGTGTGACCGAGCAATTTTCTCATTTGTAAATAAAATTAATTAAATAACCTCTAAAATTCTTCAAGTTTTAACTAATTCTAAAGGAAAAAAATTAATCCTCAATTTAATGTAGAATTTGAAGTCCTGTAGAAATTAAGTGACTTGCCAAGTGTACCTACCACACACTAATAAGTAGCAGAACTAGATCTAAAACTCAGGTTTTTGGACATCTAGCTCTCAAATGGAGAAATATCAAACCAGAATTTGGGGACATTATTACAAAAGGTTGTATGACTTAATATTCAAATGAGTTTAATAAAAACTGGTTACACTGAATATACAATAGTGTTATATAAAACAACTCACTTAATAGGGTTTTTTGGTTGGTTTTTGTTTTTAAGTGTAACATATCAACAGCTAGTTTTTCATATTTGTCTGCCCCTCCCCCAGATTTTTTTTTTTCCTTTCTTTTTCTTTAAGACAGAATTTGGGATTAGCTCAACTGTTGCAATAACTCAGGCTCCGAATTTGTTATTATTTATCTAAAATGGCATCTTTCTTTCTTGCTGTTTCTTCCACACTATGGAAAAGAAGAATCATATTGCTCAAAGCTGATGTGGCTTGAGCTATGTTTGAAAAAAGAAAATGAAAGAAAAGAAAAAAAAAAAAAAGAAAACAAAACAACGCTGATCCTGCAGTTGTTCACAGTGAGGTTCACCCATCAGAGCTGAAAATAACCTATATTTTATTTCCCTTATTTTTAGAAAACTGCCATGGACACAGGGGTGGCCGAGTGGCCAGCTGTGCCCTGAAATGCCTGAAGCCATTGCAATCAGTGCTCCACTGTCTGAGGCTTCCAAAATGAAACACTTTGAACACTCATTCAAAGGTGTGAAAGCATGAAATTGGCACAATGGCCAGCTACCGCAGCACTTCCCATTTTTTTGCACTGCCTTCTGCTTCCCTTGTCTGCTCTTTCGGCTCTCTGTCCCTTGATTCTGACAGTTCTTCAAATGTCTGCTTAAAGAGCTGTGGCAGCCTGGGAGAGAGAACTGGAACATATTCTTAGAGAGTTTCTACCGTGAAGTGAAGAAAGCTGAGGGAAAAACAACTACATGCAAAAATCATGAAAAAGTTGGCTTAGACAACAGACAAGTTGGACCTGACAAAGATGATGCATACATGTAGATGCATTAGTGGACAGACCAGTTACTGGGTGAAATCAAAGTCCCTCAGCCTTGATTCCACTTTCTTAGATTTCTCTATACTATTTCAGTCCTGTCACTCATTCCCTATCACTCAACTTGATTCAATTAGGGCATTCTGCTTAGGGCTTTGGGATGATCTATTTCACTGAATCTTTGTGTATGTAGAAGAATCTAGGCCAGTCCCTGCCATATTGATGTCTTGATATTTTTACCTGGATGTATTGTTGGATAAAATTAAGGGCTAGCGAGTTTCTATATTACTCAGAAGCTATTTTCAAAGAAGTTGCCCAAAATGAGCCTGTACGCCACTAAGTCTTCCCAGGTAGTCATAGGAAATTTACCTTATTTCTTTAACCATTCTTCCAAGCATATACTCTTGTCTTCTTTTATACCAGTCTTTATTTTAAAAATCTGCTCAGCATAGTTCCTCCAGGACATGCCCCCTCTGTTGCTAGCTCATATTCTTCTGGACCTTTTCCCTCTGCAGAAAGATGTGGTATTTTGCATCCTTCTATCTGTTTTTTATTCCATGAAATTCTTTTTTCCTCATAAACTTTCCTTACCCCTCTTTCCTTTCTTGTAGTGTCCAGGATCATGTATGTTTTCTGCCTCAGGGATGGGAACTCACAGTAGAACAATGAAGGACAAAAAGTCGACTCTCAGCTTTTTAGTTTAAAAAGATGATTTTCAAAATTCAAAGTGGAAATAAGAGGTTTTGAATCTTAAAACAGTCCACACCATAAACATTAGATCTGGGAAGAATGTCTGGAAGTAAGGGCCAGTGTGTCTGTTCTGGATTTAATATATAATAAATGGGCTAAGGAAAAAAGATGAACATCAGAGGGAAAATAAGTATTAGATGTTGGTGATCATCCCTAAGAAGAGGCACCATTTCTATCAGACTAAAATACTAATTATAATGCCAAATACACAGAACATGAATGCATATTATTTGTAATACGAATAGATCCTTCTACTGTCCAAGGTCATCACATTCCTCTTGCGCTCTCTCCTTTCTCAACCTTACACCTTTTCTCAGATAGATACTATATCCAGCCGTGGATGATAGTTGTTTATGTACTTTTTCTCTGTGTTTGATTATAAGTCAGCTGAGAGAAAAGACTGTTTGATTCATCTTTGTACAAACCATGATCATTTACCATAGCAGTCTCTTAGTCAATCACAGCCAAATAAAGTGAATTTTTAATAGGCTGACCATTCAGTAGTGTCAGACATTGGACTGGCCTTCCTACATGTCAGCCTTATTCTTTCATGTGTGTGTGTGTCTGTGTCGTGTATGCACGCTTGCATGTTTATGTCTTTATATATGTCTGTGTATGTGTGTTTATATGTGGAAGAAATGGGTCCAGGAGAAAAACATAAATTTATCTAGTAATGCATCATTTTGGATGCTTGAGGATGCAGGCAACAGAAAATATGCTTTAAATTATCATTTAAAATAAAGAAAATTAAGTTTCTCAATACCAGCAAGTACTCGGCTCCATGAATAGGTTAATTCATTGGCTCCATGTTGACATATGAAGAAGGTTGCTTCTATCTTTTACATGTTTCTTTCTCTGTATGTTGCTTTTTACTTTGCCCGGTGTCCTTCATTGTTCCACATGGTTATCTCTGTCCCAAGTGTCATATGCAGAAATACAACATGTAAGAAAAGAGGGACTATCTTTCATGTCCCTTTGTAGGAGTAAAAGAACCTTGCGAAGAAATTCCCCTGTAGACCTCTCCTCAGTTCTTCATTGGCCAGAGGCAAATGGTAAATCAGTGTCTGGCAAAGTCACTGGCACCACTACAAGCTGCTTAAATGATCAGGATTCTTCCAAGTCACACTGAGGAGGATTGGACATAAGGTCCTTCAAAGAAGAAAAGTGTAATGGCGAGTGTCCCACAGAAGTAATAATACTAATAACAATAATAATGAGAATAGCAACTAACATTTGTTGAGTGGTTACTCTATTTGAGGCACTGTGTTAAATGTTCAGTGTACTGCAGCATTTAATAAACATGGCAACCCTGTAACAGATAAGTATACAGAAACCCAAAGGATAGAATAGATACGTCCAAGGTTACATGGATGATAAACCACAAAGAGGAGAGTGGAGATTTAAAGCAAAGGCTGTCTGTCTCCAAAGATATTACTGTTTCCAGTGTTCCACAGTGAAGACTATGAAAGAGCATATGCTTTCGAAGCTGAGATGGAGATGTGTTTCACAAACCCAGTGAACTATTTGCTAGAGCCACCATGGCCACTCTCTAAAACGTGTAATGGGCTTATCTAAACATAGTACTTGCTGATTGCAAACTTTCATGTAATAGAAATATAAAAGCTGCTTTCAAGTCTTTCTCCCAGCCTTCTCTTAATGATCTGTTTTAGGGTCACTCAAAATCTGGATTTCTTTGTCAATTAAACTGAGTTAGAGGAGTCTAGAAACTGGACATGGTGGATAATTCAGTCAATCTAATGCATGAGCTTGTGAAATTTGACCATGACTCATTTCTTCTCCTTAAAGACAAATATAATCATTAAGGAACAGCAACACTGCATCTCAGACAGTACTTTGCAAATTGCCGAAGGCAGCTTCCACTGAATTACCCATCACTGGAGCTTCAAACTAGAGCTTAGATCTCATTTTAAGAGGAGACAATCATTATATGTGTGTGTTATCTTTTAATGGCCAAACTTATATGGCTTCATAAAGTGTTTGAGAGAGTTTCAGGCTGATCTCTCCTCCATAGCTCTCCCTCCAGATCCAGATTGCAAGGATGATCCCATGTTTCTGCCTAGCCAGGTCATGGCCTTCTCCATGCTTTGTTAATTTATCAGCAGTTGAAAACAAACTTTCCCTTCCTGAACTCTTTATCTCTAAGTCTTCAAGCAAGTCCAGAATTTGTGTAAAGACACAAGTCAATTCTTGTACCTACACTGCCACATTTCTGTATGACTGTTTAATGTGTGGAAGATTGTGCTTATCTAAAGCCCAAGAACACTGAGGGGAGGGACAACTTGACATTTCTCTTCTAATTATTACCGATAATAGTGCCTGGTAAATGACTGGGGCCATAGTGGGTGTTCTATAGAAATATCTTCAGATTTGTATTAATTTATCTTTTACTTAATTTAACACAGCCCGTCATAATCTTCGTATACATTCTGAGGTAGACCATGTAGCAGTTTGGTAAGTGATGGGTGGGTTAGACATATTCAGTACTGCTAGATAATCGATGGCCCAGAAGAGTAAACGATTAAACAATTACCTGTCATCTTCTATAGGACCAAATTTTGCTCATTACTTTCACTTGTCTGATGTTCTTTCTTCTTTTTTTCCCCCCTTTCTTATTTATTTTTAGCCCAATGACAGACCTTGCCCTCTATTCCGAAAGGAAACTAATGAAGATTCTTAAAATGCAAGCAAACCTGCCAAGTTACACACATTATTTTACTGAACTAAAATACTACAAGATGCAAGTGAAGAATATATCCATCAGCTACTGGATGCATTGATGAGATAAAAAATTCAACATATTCAGTTGCCTCCGTTTACTCTTTTCAGTGGTTCTGTGGCCTCAAGCTGCTTACTGCAAATTAGATTTTGCCTTAATATGCTAATGTTGAATAAGGGACTTGGACTCTAAATAATTAAGTTGTGAGAAGTACAAAACTAAAGCAATCTATTAATGCAATATGAACATCCCTTGATTATATTTGCAGAATGAATTTACCTGCTTTAAGTGGTGAATTAGAATGGAAAGGTAAATTGAAATTTAGAAGAAAATACAATAATAAACCGCCACTATCCATTTCCCCCCTTCTGCTGTTTCTGATGTCAGAGGCTTCACTCAGTCATACTACTCCCAAAAGGGCACATTATGATCACTGAGCCTCAAGAAGTGTCTCTTGACTGATAGACTGGCTTTTGCTACTGTTACCCATTCTCACCCCTCTTTCTGCTCCCACCAGAGGGAACAATTCCATTGCAGTTAGTGAGTTTTGTTTTGTTTGTAATTGTTCTTTAAAATTGTTAGCTGTTCTTTTTTCATGAAATTTGAAATCATGTATAAGGTATCGTTGGAATACTTAAATATTTATTCTTTGCTTTTTTTTCTTTTTTTTTTCACTTGGTGGCCCTTTTGGTAAAACTGGGAGCTTCAAGGTCAGTATCCCTTCCTTTTGTAGCCTTTTGATGGGAATTCCCACGGGCATATCTTGTCTATTATGCCAATGAGGAGTTTTATGAGAAATTTTCCAGTTCCCATAAAAAGGGTTTGGAAAAAAATAAAGAGCACAGCCTTTTACTGGAATAAGATCCGTAAGCATAAGTGGAAGCAGAAGGTCAGTCCAAGTGTGAAGACCAGACAGGAAATCAGACTTGTGCACTTAGGGTCAAGAATTCCGTTTTCAGATCCAGGAGACTAAAGGGTAAGTCTTCAGTGGACCTGAATGGGGGTTCAGGTTAGGGTTCTGTATACTAATTTTCAGGTTGATCTTAGAGTGATGATGGCTCTGTCTTGAAGATCACCCAGCAGGGGGCCCTGGGGGACCTGACTCGCCCAGGGTGGGGCTGAGATTGCAGGTATGAAGGACAGGCTGAGATAGGAGCTGCAGGAAAGCAAGGCCCTGAAAGCAAGGAGAGCCAAAGATGGACACAGTGCAGGGGCAATGAAACCTGGCTGTCTCGGGAAGGCAAGTCAGGCCTCCTCTGATGGGCATGTGAATATATTTATGCTGAAAAACCTGACTGTGAGAAGGTTAAGGGAGGGGACAGCAAAGTGAAAAACAACCAAATAAATAAATGTCAACCAAATAAGGAGTCATAAATATTTTCTGAATTCCTCATAGTCTCCATGCTATCTGTTCTGTTTCCTTGAAAAATTGAATTATGATTCTTGAAAATCACAGCCTTATTTTATTTTTCCACGGCCTTGCCTTAATAGATGATGAGTCGTTAAGTAGCACCTGTCACAGGCAAGTGCCCTTTACAATCGTGGCACATTTTCACCGTGTGAACTGCAATTAAGCCTCTGTTTTTGCTTCCCAGTCCATCTCATTAGCTAACGAACATACAAAAGTTTCACATTTGCATGTGGAGACCTAATAAATTTACCTTTCCTGACTTGGAAATCGGAAACTGTGAGTGAGAAGAATATGATTCTTGGAATCCGAACCAAGGCCTGGGTTTGAGTGCCATCCCTGCCGTGTGGTTTGGTTTGGTTTCTTTAACTTGAGCAACTGACTCTCCTTCACCCCATCAAGAAAACAGAGCTAATATTAACCACTTCGTAGCACTGTGGGAATAAAATAAAATACAGAAATGTTCTCCAGTAAACCGAGACCCTAGTGCCTGCACACAATGTTTTCATACACCATTCATGTATGGTTTCCACACACAAGTCACGTGGGGTTTAAGGCTTTGGAGAGTTTTCTAATGGCAGGCACGTGGGGCACTTTCTGCATTTGCCTGGAGTGCTCACTCTCAGTTCTCAACCAGAACTAATTTTTATCATTTCGGACTCAGCTGGTCCCATAATCCAAAGGACACCACGTAGCCCCAGCCTACTAAGGAAACAGCCTTCCACAAATCTCCATTTATTCTCCTTCTGCCCCCTGGTTCTCAGACTCAACAGCTCCAAGTTAATCTCACTGAATCACCCTTCTAATGTAATCTACTTCTGCTTAAAAACTCTTTCAGTTCCACATTTTGTACAGAATACGGTTCAGATAAAAATCTCACTCCTTCCATGAGACCATCTCTGAATACCCCAAAAATGCATAAAAATGCATACTGTTTTGTTCCCCTCTGACTTCATATTTGTAGCATTTTCTTCTATCCTCTAGCTTTGTGTTCCTATGTTTTTTTCTTGGGGAGAGAGATGGGGGGAACACATGTTCTGTCTTCCTCTTGTATATCTCCCACAGCACCTACTCTTACCCCGTAAATAAAAGTCCCTTTCCCCTTTTTGTTGATTCTGATATTAATGACAGTTCCATGTAAGGCCCAAACCCACAGAGTTCTGTGCACCTCTCTCAGGTGCTTGATTAATCCTGTGATATTGCTGGAGAGTTATTCAGGTAAATTATCCACAGAGCAAACAGATTGTTTTCTCTTACTTCCAAACATAGGTAAATAGGTTCTTTACATTTATTTCAAAAGGAGACCAAGAGACAAAGGTAGATATATATCTATATCCCTCTATCTTATCTATGCACCTATCTATAGAGAGAGGAGAGAGAGAAGGGAGAGAGAAAGAGATTATGCCTTACCACAGATTCCTGCTCTGCTGGCCCTATCATCTGTAAAATGACGGGAGGCCCTTTCAGCTAATAAAGGTTTTTCTTTTTTAATTTGATGTCATCATTACCAGTTTCTACTCTGTAAGACTTTCTCACTCACAGGGAAATGAGGGAAACAGATATCCAATGATCTCAAACCCACATACACTGATGCCTAAAATTTTCCACCTTGGAATCAGTGAAATGGTCTGAATATGCAACCCGAAAAGGTCAGATTGCCCAAGAATATAATTGGACCCAACATCACATTGTAATTAAATCCGCAGAAGGTTCGTACATGCCACCTCTCTGTCTCTCAGATGCAGAAGGAAACACAGGCTTCACAGACCACAGGAAAATGCACTGATTAATTACACGGTGATGTGATATTATTCCTGCCAGGATAGTCCCTCTGAAATGTCAGAAGGATTAGAAGTGCCACATCTTCCTCCCAGACTCTAATCTTAAAGGGCCCTAGGATGAAAACACAGCAATTACGTTCATAGACTGTGTCAATTTTACAATAGAAAAAAGAGTGTTCCCAACAGCAAATAATTATAGCACTGCTTAATGATTGATTTAACATAGAAAACCCATCTAATTCCTTTTGTCATTACAATCTACAGTACTAACAATCTAACAATGCTGGCTTCATGGATAGACATTACATTAGCATTAAGAATAATGCTAATACAACACGCAGTTTAACTTGTTATATTGTGAGTCGGCAATGCTCCCCCATACACAGTTATTAGTGTAGCACACCTTCTGAGTGAGACCAACCAGCTGAGAATTTGCTTTTGAGCATCTGTGCTAATGCAAAAAAGAGCATTGTAACCCAAAGTAGTCTCCTGCATATTTCATACAGCAGGAGAGAATGTGTTTTCTGTTTTCCTAGGATATAATTCCAAAGTCTGAAAAACGTAAACTCTTAGCAAATCGATTCATGATGATTCTAAATGGATCCCTATGTGGATGACATGCAAATGCAACTCTTGCAAAAGATTACCTATGGAAATCTAGCTAGTCTACAAGTCAATAAGCATATTACAGTCTAAAGAAAAACAAAACAAAACAATCATCAGAGCTCTGAGGCTTTCTTGTGCTGAGTGATTAGGTGACAATAAGATCATTCCAGAACGTTTAGAGTAAAATTAGGAAAAAGAAAAAGAAAAAAATATAGAAGGTTATCTTTCTTTATGGTGTTCCACAGGAAATTATATGGGTGATTAAGGAGTTTCCAAACTCATTTCCTAACCCCTGAGGCTTCAGGGAATAGGTTCAGATAAACTCCAGTTGCTTAAAGATCTGATCCAATCAGTGGTATTACTGATTCACTAACTCCATAAGTTGCAAATATTTACAGGAGGCCTACCTGTGTTAGGTGATGGGCAAACAAATGCAAAGCAGAGAAACCAGGTTTCCTGTTCTATTGGACAGCAGTGGCCAATGGGCCCACGTTCAATGGACATTAATGCACACACATCATTGTGTTGGCTCTGCAAGAACCACTGGGGGAATATGATAAGATGTTGAGTTTCAGGTTTCATTCTCTCAGGTGGAGACTAAGTTTTGCAGTTAGTAGAGAGATTGGTTTGCATATGGAATTTTTAGACTATCTACACTCAGGTTCATTCGTTTATTCTGTCATTCTGCAAGTGAGCTAATGTCTTTGTATGCCATTTACTCGTATGTAAAATGAGGGTAACAGTTGAATCCCCATGTGGGCTGTTTGTCAAAGATGAAAGAGTTATTTGTAGAAAGACCTTAAACCAGTGCCTGGCACTCTCCAGGTTAGTTATACTATTCCTATCACCCGTAGCAGGTCTGATCTTGTAGTGCTTTGGTGTGCATGAATCTCTTTTTTCTGACTTTATTTAACTAAGTCTTTTGGATTTCAGTATATCAATGATACATATTTTCATTGAGAAGAGAATGAATAGATGTATAGTTCATTTAATTCCATTAAATCTGTATCTTTTATTGAAAGTATATAATTCAGAATTCTGGTTTTTTTCTTCAGTAAAAATAGTTGATGGTAATCTGTTTCTGATAGCTTGATATTGTCTGGATGGGTCCATATTTTGAATCTTTGGAGTATGGGACAAGAATACAGACCTCCCAAGTCATTCACAGAAGAACCATGACTCAGTTTCCTGTCAGTTCTCTCATCACTGCTCTCAAATTACAACTTCATCTTTAGGCCCATAATAAAGATAAAAATAATAATTTAACTTTAGGTAAGTGATCTCATGGTGGTAGATCCCTCCTCTTCTGTCTCAGAGGGAACTCGTTGGTAGCTTGGTAGCTTGGGCAATAGTGCGGCTGGAATCAGGAAATCTAGCCTTACCAAGGCTGCCTACTAAGCAATGATCTGATTCAAGAAAGTCGTATGGGATTATTCTTTTTGGGACTACATCTGTCTCCTTCCTTTTCCCACCTTCAATTTCTCTCTCCCTCTCTTTTTCTTTTGTACATAGACCTTTCTTTAATTCCACACTTTCTCACAGGAGAGGAGGAAGCTGGTCCTTAGATAGCTACTTGGTTCTAATAAATTTGGTCTCAAATTTTTGCCAAATGCTAATGGAGGTATTTGGAAGATTAGGTTCTACATCCTTGTGAAATCAGGCTCTTTAGCCTTGATACTCCTATATATAGGCATAAGGTAGGTATTATAATTTCAGTTCTGTGTCTATATCAGAAACAACAATGGCTGATTTTAATTCTCCAGAGATGCAAACATTGCTTTTTCTGAGAATACATCATATTTGATTAAAATATAGTCATGTGTTAATATGATTTTATGTTGTCCCTTTCATTAAAGTCATAAGGATAAGAAAACTCCATTATATAGAGAATTTGACTCTTTGTGTCTTTAAAACTAGTTTTATTTTCCCTATAGGAATGGTGATGTCACTTTTAATTACATTATATTATTTAAAAATCAAAATCCTCTCCTTTCTTTGGAAAGATTTAGGAGTCTATATGTTCCCAGTTCATAGTCCTGTTCTTTCTGAATTGAAATTTCTAATGTGAATTCCCACCACATCTCAATAAGTCCCTACCTCAACCATGTAACAGAGTTTAGGTAGAGTTAGTCATGTCATTATATAAACCGCCCATCCCCACTTCTCACCATCTTAGTTGTATTGTTTTGAGAAGTGTTGTCTTAGACTGTAAGCCAGGTAGAGCTAAGATAGGGAACAGGGGATTTTTCTGATCAGTAACCTTCTTTCTCTCATACACACCACCCAAGGAGACATAGTAACCAACCAATGATGTGGGACTGTGGGATTGGGATGGAGGTTTTCAGAGTGAACAATGCACTTGTGCCTGCTGCTGGACTGTACTCTGATTTTCCCGTGTATAGCAATTACATATGAAATAAAGAGAATGAAAAATATACAAATGAAAGTTTTTGGTTTGAACTCTGAAATATATTATTTTTTATTAGTGATGGTAATAAATCAATAGGTTCTTTTGACACACGTTTCTTATGTTATTTTTTGTTTCCCTCTCTAAGTAGAGTATTAGATTTAGAGTTTTTCCATCTGTACTTGGTCCTACATCTCCACAAAGGTAATCGCTTTTTTTCTCTTTTTTCCCCCTCTAATCCAGACAAACTATCCACATTCCCAAGGTTTATTTAGGTGACAAGATGAGATGATGCCCTGAAAACCCTTTGAGAAGATAAATGTGCTTATATATATCATTATCAATAATCATTGCTAATAATATATATTTCAGTTTAGGTCATTGAGGTAAAAGTAAAGTGAATGAATATTGGATTTTAAAAAAGAGTCTGATAAGGTAAATGGTGAAATTTCAGTGGGAGAAGTATCAAATCTTAGATTTTGGACAATATGACTCTGACTTCTTATAAACGTTAACTTTTGCCCACCTCAATAATGAATTCTCAGCAATTTTCCAAGTTCATCTCATTCATCCATTTCCACATGTGTGTTCTGCTTCCATAGTTCTGTTCACTTGGAATGCCCTCTTCCTCCTCTTTCCAGTTAACCAAGTGATACCTATCTTTTAAGACCTAGTACATACCCTCCTCATTCTTGAAGACTTTAACTGCATCTCTTCCTATTACTTCCACTACAGTGCCTAGCACACTGCCTGGAGCAAGGGAATCTGATACCTTCTTCTCAAATAAATGAAGAAGGACCTAGCCTATAAGACTCTTGGTATCTTGGAATGCCTGTAATTATTTTCCATATACTGTTCATTTAATAATTAAAACCATAAATTTAGTCATTTCATTATGTTCAAGTCTTCTTTAAGTAAATTGTGAACCTTTTTCTCCTATGGCTTTTTAAGTTTTTATTTTAGTTCCACTCTTAACATAGAGTTTTATTATATTAGTTTCAGGTGTACAATATAGTGATTCAGTAATTCCATATGTCACCTCGTGCTTATTTCAACAAGTGTACACCTTAATCCCCATCACCTATTTCACCCATCCCCCCCCTTCCATTGGTAACCATTAGTTTGTTCTCTACAGGTAATA
Organism: Mellivora capensis; assembly: GCA_004024625.1. Taxonomy (NCBI): domain Eukaryota; kingdom Metazoa; phylum Chordata; class Mammalia; order Carnivora; family Mustelidae; genus Mellivora; species Mellivora capensis. The sequence continues at coordinate 27,022 of PISX010011735.1, forward strand.
GTCTATTTCTTGATTCATTTCTCTTTTTTTCCCTTCCCTAAATTATGAACACTTTGAAGACAAAACTTAGGGAGAACCATTGCTTTTGTCTTTGTAGCAGATAGTATGTCCAATACTCAATAAATATTTTGAATTCATTGAAATTTGAAAATATGGATGTTGGTTTGAGACATTTCAGGCATTTGTGTTGAAAACTTTGCCTAAAAATGTTCAGGGTAGAATTTCGTGCATTAATTGTTTTCATATTCCCTACTTCAATTTATAGTTATTGTGAATTAAAGATTAAATATTTCCAGAGGAATCAGGATTAGTTGTATGTGTGGTATGTGTGTGTATGTGTTTATTTATGACTTGAAGACCAGTCCCTTAGACACCAACTGTATGCCCAGGTTACTCATTTCTTCAGTTTCTTCTTGTGATGGGAGATATCTAAGGAACACTAGATTCTATCCTTATTTTAGTAGATCACTCCATTAGACATGAAAAATGGCCTCAACTTTCAAGAAAGGTAGGCTGTAGTTAGTGTTGTATACAGGTTTAATTATTTCAAAAACTTTAATTTACCCATAATATATTTCAGCTGTTTTTTTTTCCTTCCCAAACATAGTACTCTAGTACAGATAGGTTAAGTACAGAGGTGTGAAATCATTAGGATTTATGTCTCAGCATGTCTGTGAAGTTTGACTTGGTTTTCTTCCTGAAGTTGCTACTACTTCCTGTTTAACACATCCACCTGTGTCTTTGGCACTTGACCACACTATTGGATTTTTGCTGAATTTTATGCTCCAGGAAGGACACTAAGTAACACATTACCCCCTGGGCTCTACCCTTCTATATATTCAGATTAACTGTAAACTTTAAGAACACTGGAACCCCATATAAATACTTATAATCAATTCTTTTCTCCTGTCTGTATGTGGGCACACGTATTAAAAATGAATTATCCTTAGAAGTTACTAACTTCAACAAAGAATTTTAGCAGTGAGAAACATTTAAATAAATGAGAGAATGAATAGAAGAAGACAGGAGGGGAAAAGACAAAGCTTTAACTTAGAATCGTGCTAGAGAAGTCTTTCCTGCTTTCCAAGGTGTACAGATGGGCAGATCCCAGACTGAACCCAGCCCACAAACATGCTTTGACCACAGAGTGTTTTTTTAATTCTTTTGTATTTTTAACTGAATATGCATACTAAAATGATTGGCACAGACCCCACCATTCCCTCCTTTTTATCTGTCCTTTGACAGGCACATTTATAAGCACCTGGCTGGCCCCTGTGGGCAAATGCCTGGACTCCATGAATCTATTCAGGAATAGAAGTGAATTGTGAAGTCTGAAGTGGTCTCATGCAATGAGAAGAATGTGAGTCTAAGACATAAAGCCTCCAAGTTCTTGTCCCTGGTTGCTCTTAATTGAGTCACTTAGGGTTAAACTCCTTAAGTTTTACTTTCTTCTCCAGAGACACAGTAAGTATTTGATAAATGTGAAGGATTGAGTTAATATCCCATCTGGCAAAGGGAGAGTCTGGGGCTTGCCTGGGTTATATGAATCAGTCTTCATTCACTAAAACACATGGGCTTCCTAGGTAGGTCCATTTATGTTACTACTTAGATGACAACATTTTTATATAAGGCAATAGGAGAAAGGATTAAGAGTTCTGTTTGAGGTCATTGCTATGGGGCTAAGTTGAACTGTGCCCATATGCTTCAATTAGAGAGAGTCATTTAATTTGAGGTAACTAAGTTTCTTTTTAAAATTTAATTGTTTTAACCAGTGGAAATAGATTAAAACATATTCATTACTTTAATCAAAGTCCAAGTAAGAACACTTTTTTAAAAATTTGGATAGCTCAATGTTTTAAATAAAGGGAATTTTGCATTAGGAAAAGCAGTTAACATGAAAGTCGTAACTGGGAAAGGTGCTATGAAACCAGCTGATCTATTCATCTCCACAGCAATCTCTTTCAAAAGTGCTTATCTCTGTTGCTATTATTACAATCGCAGAACATGACAGCACGCTGCCGATCAGAGATAAAACCCAAAGCTTCAGAGGCAGCTGGAAATAACACAGCTTATAGTGTCATGGTCTCTATCCACCTTCCCCTCACCTCAGCCAGCCGGCTCCAGAAAACATTGTGAGCAAGAGAAAATGACGTGTGCTTTTGGTTTCTCCTTCTATTCTTTCTGTACTTGTCTCCTTGTGCCCTTTGCGCACTAGCTCCCTTCTTCCCAGTGATCCTGTAAATTCTCTTTTCACCTGTCCATTGAAACCCATCCTTCCAGTGACACATTCTTTAATATCACCTTTCTAAGTCCCAGCGGTGATATCTTGCATGCTACAGGCTTTGCTCCATGGATCTCTTCCATTTGTCTTCTTGCCTATTCTTTAACTTACATCTTCACTCTCTGTTTAGGTCTCCCTTGCCTGAGGGTTTCCAGTTGGGTTAGATCTGTGGGAAGCACAAGCCTAAGATCAAAGGGTAGGAGATGGAGAAGATGGGTATTTGTTCCCTTGCTCCCTGCTGGGCTACCAGTTGGCCATAGTGACGTCCCTGTATTGAAGACCACAGCCACTATCCAGCTGTCTTCTCTCTTGCCCATTTCTAATTGCTGCTCTCCTGCCCCAGACCCTACAGACCCAAGAGTGGTGTGGCTTCCTGTTGTTGCTGGTCCTGTTGGGGCCAGTGCATTACTGCTTGTCTTTAATCCACTCCACACGTATGTTAGTATCCCCTTCATTAAACTAGCTTTCAGTTCCCATTTAAGAGTGCCACGCCCTTCCTGCTGGATTGCTGACTCATACACTGTACATCTTTCAGTTGGTTCTGAACTTGGTGGGGAGGGAATTCCTGGTTGCTGGCCTCTTTAGAATACCATAAATTTGTGCTCTCCATTTTACTCAGCTTGCTGCTTAAATATCACCTCTTCTGAGGAGACTTTCCTGACCACCTTCATCAGCCCTTATCTGCTCACCCTGCTGTGACTTCTCTATAGCATTTGCCATTAACTTTCATCAGTTGTCTTTCCCATCAAAGTATATGCCACATGAGGGCAGGTCTCCCTCTGCTTGATGGTTCTGGCAATTCATCCTCATTGTTCAGGACAATATCCAGACTGTACTGAGCACTTAAGAACTTCTGTTGCCCTCTCTTTCCCCAGATATTATTTACTCCCTTGTAAATTGCCCTCTTTAAGAAGAGCTCCCTTAGGCAATGTTTGCTGAAAATCATGACACAGCCTGAGGCCTTACCATGCTCAGTAGCTCTTGGGTGTGCTGGGTAAAGGTCAGTCTTCTGGAACCCCATCTTCATATATATGACTCCCACATGCATAAATAAGGTGAGACCCAGTGCCACCACTTCCTATACATGCTAAAACTTAATCTCCACAATCCTAATGAAAACCAGTTTTCCATCAGTTCACCTTAAGATTGACTCTCTCCAAAATGATTGTGAATATGGAGGAAAAATTCAAATCCATTTCAGAGACTAAGATGGGAAGTGGAAGTGTTTTCCATGTAGTCACATCTGCTATCATTGGCTCACTCTCCCCCCACTTCAGATGCATTTATATTTTCATCCATTGTATTATCAGAGCTGCCCATTCTGCTTCATTCTCTTCATCTCTGGCCTGACTCCTCCCCCACCTTGGCCTTCCTGGCCCCACATTTCATTCTTCACAAACACGATTTTCTCTTTGCCTATCATGAACTGTGTGAGGCTAATGATTGGTCTCCTACAATTTATTTTCTTTGTGCCTTTTTCTTGTATTTTCTACACGGTCAGAGAAAGGACACTCAAGTCTGTAATCTGAGAACAACATCCTCAAGGTAAGGCAGGGACATGTCTGGATAACAGCCCTGTGAGTGACCAGAAGCAGTGTCCGTGTATTTATAAGAGTCCCGTGTATTTTTAACCAGCAGGCATCAAGGTCTATAACCACATTTTTCTAGGTGCTGTACTCAGCCCCGTGCCGGCCACACTAAAAAGCTCATAAATAACTTGGATCAGAGGAAATTGGAAAATGATGACTATACAAATACAAGGAGAATTTTTGTGTTTTCCAAAACCCAGATGGCATTGACAGTTACTTTCTCCTTGGCCATAAGTCACCGTTCCTCAGAGAGCTGTTAGAACTTTGTGATGGGGTAAGAGAAGTCAGATTTGGGGAAGGGCAAGTCTTATAGCATAGAACAAAGTTGTGAAATTTGTCTTTGCCTCTACTATATCTCATTTTTAATACTCTTCTTATATGCCAACATTTCTCCCCCTGCCCCTTTCGGTTCATTGATGCTAAATCCTGTTGACCTGCAGGAAGGTTTTCTCATGACAGTTCACCCTGGCAGGCCTGGGTAGCATCCAGAAGTATCACAAGCTTCAAAGTGAGGTCTTTTTCCCAACCTCCAGCAATGCACTACTTTCCTCCCTGGTATTGACTAAACAGATGATCAGAAGAATTCCCAGTGTGTTTGGAGTGACTGGTGGGTGCCCTGCATCAGCATGTAGGGGTAATGATTTAAAAAGTGACCCTAGTAGGGCACTTGGATGTCTCAGTTGGTTAAGCATCTGACTGTTGATTTTAGCTCAGGTCATAATCTCAGGCTTGTGGGATCAAGCCCCACATCAGGCTCTAAGTTCACTGGGGAGTCTGATTCAGATTCTCTCCCTTTCCCCCTGCCCCTCCTCTTGGTCATGTGCTGGCTCTTTCTCTCTCTCTCTCTCTAAAATAAATAAGTAAATCTTAAAAAAAAATAGAAAGTGAACCTAGTAAAACAAATACATTTCTAATTCATATTTCAGGCATCCAGAAGGAGTAAAATTTATACTTTAGGAAGAGGAGAATTTTCTCATTAGAGAGTTTATGTGACATCAGGAAGGCAGGCACCTTCCCTCTTTCTTCCGAGCCTGACTTGCTGCTGGGTTGGGCAATGTTACAGTGTCTATGTAAAAAATCACGAACAGTCTCAATGGATGAAATTTCTGATTTGTTGGAGGTTAAAAAAGAAATATTTTCATCAAAGTGCATAAATCAGTCATTTTGAAGACAAACCAATAGATACAGCTCTTGAGCACCTAGACTGATCATTGTTTTCTTTCCCCCACCAAATGCCCCATGCTAACTATGTCATCGCAAACACTCTTCCAATGGCTGGAAATAACAAAACCATTTTATCATGTAGATGCAAATATTTTGAAAATAGCATTAGAACAGTCCTTTGATTAGAATTTTTCCCTTATAGATGTAGGAACTCCATGAACATTTGAAATATTAATGTGTTTGTCATCTGCATTTTTCCTCATCTGTTATTTTGTTTTGCTGTCATGTGTAGTATTTGACCACAAAAAAGTTTTAATTATTTTAAGTCCAATATGTTTTTCTTTTTTCTACTAGAGGCTTGGCTCTCTGTCAAAAGTAGTTTTAATCCATCTGGATATTACCTTTATAATGACCCTCTTTCTATTAAAATTCAGAATTATTTAAATTTTTAAGTATTTCTGTGAGGTTTTCCTTTTCTAACTGGTAATGTTTGCCTCTTTCAGTAGGCCTTACTAGGCCAAAAGTATACTGAGAATTAATGAACAAATAAAGAAATGAATGAAGGCATGGATGAAAGAATTTTAGGGGATTGATAAAGATGTATGGACTAAAACTAGGACACTGGCATTTATCTGTGGCCATTTTTAAGATACTCAGTGCAAAGTTTGATAGTCTTCTCTGTGAAAAACACTATACTTTTCCTCGTTTCAGAAAAAAAATCAAAAAGCAAGGATTAACCTCAGTCAAAATTATTTCTTTAAATTTTGAAACAAAATGGGTGCAATCATGTGTGACTAAGTCTGAGCGATATTTTCAGGATTAAAAATATTCATTAATAATGGTAAAAGAACTTCCTTGCATAAGAATGAACTAGTGCCCGTTCCTGAGATGTGGAGCCTGCCTTCTCTAACATGCCTCAGTGCATCTGTTTATAGTCTGATGCTGCCCTAAGCTGGGGTGAGGCTATGCTTTCCAAGCCCCCACATTCTTGAGTCACATTCAAAACTAGACACTGTCTTTGAAGATGGATTAAAAAATAAATCAATCATAGACACCAGATCCATTAGTAAAATTAAATACCGACAGAATGGGTTATAACTGGCTAACCATAAAAAGGCCTTCAGTCTCCCAGCCCCATAGGCCTGTTTGGAATTCCACCATTAAAATCCAGTACTTTTGGGTTCAATAATTGAAATCCTTTTAAATTCTCTTGGGAGATATCACATATTACACCATAATCATTTAATAAAAATAATGATGCTGGCTCACATTTATGGAGGCTTTAAAATGTGCAAGAAACTCTTTTAAACATTAGTAATATCTCCTTTAATCCTTATGATAGCCCAGTGAGGTAGGTATTACTGTCATTCTACTTTACAGAGAAGGAAAAGGGAATTTCCTCGTTGTGGTTAAAGGACTGCCTGATGTCACAGCTGGTGTGTGATGGAGCAGGTGTGTTACTCTCACTTCCTTGTCTACGTTGGTATATCCAGTAAGTCATCAGTGGGTAGAGTGTAGTAGCCGCTCTTATCCTGCTCTTGCCAATGAACATGAGGCAACTGTGTGAGCTGGGACTGAAGAGAGGGCACAGCCAGGAGATGGAGGCTGGATAGAAGACTCTGGGCAATTCTAGGTCCAGAAAGGGAAGAGAGGGGTATACCACACATGGGTTTTATAGTCTGCACAGGTTTATTCCAACACAACCTTACTGGGCCCTTCAGAATTTCCAGATGGTGCAGGTCAGCTGCATCAGTCTCCTGCACATACCATTCTCCATCTCCTTAAATACTCAGGATTCCCTCTGGAGCCCTTCGCTCTTTCCCAGGGAGACATGGATGGTTTTCAGTGGGAAACTATACTTTTCCTTCTCCATTTTCCTTCTGTAATTTGGGTCATGGTGACCATCTTAGAGCCTTTCCTGCCTGGGAAATATTCTAGGGTACACAAGCAACTCTGATCAGGCAAAAAGATGGCCTTTATTATTTATCAAAATATAAGTAACTTAAGACCTTGAGAACCACTAAGAGACTGGAATGCAGCCAAGTGGATATAGCTGTTTTGTCCTCAAAAATTTTAGAAAAATAGCCGAACAAACACAACATGACAAAACAAACAAAAAAACAAAAACTTTGGGGAAAAATAGTTAATGAAGGTCCTTTGTACAGCATTTCCTCCTTGTCTCTTTCTTCCTTGTCTCCTCTAGGAATAAAGAGAATCCAAGGCTTATCTTATTCACTGCAGAATAGGGTGGGGGTAGGGGGAGTCTGCAGAGATAAGACCAGTGTCTCTTCTCCAGCCTAGACCTGTGCAAGACCCATACACCTGTTCTTGGTCCCAGTGCAGATGGGCAAATGGTCTCTCCAGAGAGTATAGAGCTTGTGGTCACACAAGTCAAGACTTGTCCTCAAGAGTCACACTTAAAATACCATTTATTTTGGTTAAGTCACACTTAAAATGCCATTTAAATACCATTTATTTGGTTATTCCTGGGGGAGCAGGAATTCTTAGGTTTTCTATGGGATTGGCCAGTTTACAGTAAAATGTGTTGGTAGGAGTAGGAAGTCATCCTAAGAAATTTCTTGATGGGGCAGAAAGGATCTTTTATAATTGATAGTTGGTTGGGGACAGGCATTATATCAAAGGAAACCTTTGACCTGACTGAGGTAGGGTGAGGAAACTGAGCATCAGAGAGCCCTGTGTACTCAAACCTCCTCACTGAGGGGTGAATCCAAAGATCCCACCCAGGCTGGGTCCTGAAAGCAAAGTTCTTATAGTGACAACTTGTACTACTACTTAGTAGGGTATGTGGAACTGATGTCTCATTGCTTCTTTTCAGGTATGGAGTAATATAGAAACATAAGGAAAGAATAAGCCTATGACTTGACCTGTGCAGTCTTTGCATCTATACTAAGACCCAGATTAGCTGGCATTTAAAAGAGTCTCCTGTAGTCACATGCATTCTTCTGTTTGCACAGAGAAACAGAAGCTTTAAATGGCTCGTTAAAATAGCACAGAGCTTCAGGGGCCCTGAACAGCTTCCACTAAAAAACAATTTGATGGGTTAAGGGTAAATGAATCTGCAATGTATAGATTATATTGCCTCTAACAAAGATGCAAGTTTACAGAAGTTCACTGGGCAGTGATGTTTTGGGGCATCCCCAAGCTCTGGGCGCTTAAAAGATTAATCAGGATATTTTGAAATAAAAAGCCTATCTGAGTGTCTGCGGCAGCCATGGAAAGCATTTCTTTTGTTTTGTAAGGTCTTGGATGGGAAGACCGGAGTCTGTTTATTATATTTTGCTATTTGCTGCATCTATCCAATGACCCAAATGTTCCATTTCATGCAGTTTAATCTCAGACCAAATGCCGTTAACTATTCGAGAATGACTTCTTCTGATTTTTCCAGTTTCCAATTGAAGCTATAATAGCTCCTTATTCCAAGTCTCTGACCAGGTACTGTGAGAAATCACCACGCTTCACTGTAGGAGAGAGAATGGAGGAAAGGGCCAAAGCAGTGACATTGGGAGCTCCTATCAATGAAAAGAGATGATAAAAATGAACAGTGGTGGGAAGCAGCATAAAGTACATTAAAAACAAAATGCAAAAAAAAAAAAAAAAAACCAACAAAAAAAACACCAGTGATCATTGCAATTCAATAGCCAGACCCACAGGAAAAAAGAATAACAAAAAGCTTATCCTCTGCATTCAGTGAGTTTGTTTATGGCTTTGAAGATGACTGCTCCCTTAGAGTATTCCAACCCATAACAAAGCCTGAATTCAGGAAAACGTGTGTCTGCTGGGCTTTACAGTAAAGGAACTGACTTTTATTTTAGGAAATGAAATCACCGCTCCTAAAATAAAGGAAGGTTTTTATGATTCCTTTTTGCTTTGAGTGACTTTAATACCACGTTAGGAAATATATGAAATTTAAAACAAACAAACAAAAAATAACAGAGGGTCAGTGGATTTTTTTGAAAAGGAATTTCTGTTTTTTTAAGCAATTATAAGATCACAGTTTCTAAGAAAGGAAAACCAAGATCCCAATTTCAGTATGAGCAAAGTAAGAGATAACTTGATACAGTCCTATGTACAAAACTAAAGAGGGTGGTACTCTTGGTTACTGGCTCCTACATGGGGAATCATCCATCATCAGCATCCATCCACACAGGGATAAACAGGGTGGGGTGGGGGCACTGGACCTCCTTGCTCATGACTTGTCCTGAACAGTTAACTTGATACTCAGGATCAGCCATGGAGGCTTGTTTTCCCAAAGCTGCCAAAACTGCCCCCACCCCCATTTTTGTGGCATAGATGTGGTGAGACTCTGCATTAGGAGTAGGAGTAAGATCTCGTTGTCCCCCTCCTCTACCCTCCCACCAGTTAGTCAAGTTGTCCTCCAATGGTCAGCTTGAATTCTTACAATTAAGATTCTACCCATAAAAGGATTCAATTGCCTATTTAGGGATACAGTGTCTTCCCTCCCGTGGTCTTTGTGACCTTCAAACAGAAAGCATAGGTAGCTGAATGGATTCCTTCCCTTATTCACATCTGACAGGCTCATCTGTGGTTACCTCAGGTGGAAAGGAGTCCTAAACCTTGCTTCTGGCTACATCTGGGGAGATCTCAGCCAATGCAATTCTTTTATTGCCACAAACCTTCTTAGTATTTTGTATTTATCCATAAGTGTTCATGGATAAAACTAAAATTTAAAAATACTAGATTTTCTTGCCAATCGTAAGCATTTTATTTCAGATATTGTGAAGTATTATTTTGAGAAGAGGTCAAAGACTGCCAGTGGGGTGAATGTTGAAACTCTAGCTGGGCCTTCCTAGTTTGGGGCCTTCTTTGCCAGCTCTTCTGTGGAAGCTGCTTCATGATGTGGAGTATAGACTGTATAGGGGACCCTGGTTTCTGATCCCAGTAGAACTGGTGAATCCCAGTGTTGGAAATTTCCTGGTGGGCAGAACTGTAAGCTGTGTTCTACAAGGCATCCAGGAATCAGCTATAATTCTAATTCTTTGGAGGTACTTCCTAAAAGTAAAAGGAAGTCTTGTCATTGCTTGATTTCTCTGATCTCAAGAGACGAGGATCCCTGCTTCTCTCTGGCAGTAGACTATTCAGTGGACTATGGACTCTCTTCTCATTGTGTAACTAACTACCTATGTGAAGGGAAAGTGGATGTGTGTTAAGTTCATTTGTCTTTTAGGAGTCAGAACAACATCTTTAAGGTCTGACCTAAGCTTTGGGTGACTATTTGCAAAGACAGAATCAAAGCCTCTGCCAAGATTCTGCCAGCTGTCCTTCAGCTTACACTGCCCACTCTATGGCATAGAGCATGGCTGGTGCCTACCCAAAGCCACCAAGTGTCTTCTATGAGTAAGGGCCTCAGAAACCTTGGTTGGGGGGAGTCTCCAAAGCCTCTTCCACTGTCTGTGGGCTCCAAAGTTCATTTAACATCATTTTTTCTGGCCATTCTTTTTGCCTGTTCTTTGGGTGTTTGAGTTGTTGCAAAGTCTACGCAGTTCAACTGTTGTTGGTCTCGAGGGATATCTGCATTGTTGTGCATTCTACTCAGCCCCAAATGTTACACTGGAACTCAACAAGTGAATAATAACCAGAAAGAAAAAGCTCCATTTGGTGTTTCTTACCGTGATGGGAATCCCAAACTGCATCACCTCTGAGATGTAGGAATTCACACTAACCTTTAATTGGGTTGGGGGTTCAAAATCCCTTATATAATTTCCTGTTTACAAACATTTTTACAAATCTCTGAGGCAATAGACATACGTGACAGATTTTTAGTTGTTCCTCAAGTCTCTGTTTTTACTTGTATTATTACAGAACGCTAATGTGTTTGCAAAGGCTGGCTCTCCCAGTGGTCCCTGTAGAGACAACATTCTGTAATGCAGCATTTCTGAACCCATTTGAGGGGGTTGGGTAAGTTATCACAATCATATGCAGAGACTTTTCAAACTTCACTTCTTGTCCCAATTCTCTTTCCCCTTGTTTGTGGTAGAAAATAGATTAGTCAGATATTGGGAAGTTCAGATCACCAGGACAGTGGGTCAGTTGAGGGTAGGGGAAAGGGAGAGAGAAGGAAATTAGGGTGGTGCTCAGGTGTCCAATTTGAGTGCTATATAAAACATAATACCATTGACCAAAATATGGAAAGTAGGCAAGAAGCCAGCTCAGGGCACGTACATGGCAGGGTTTGATATTGTCCATCTGAAGAATATCCAGGCACTTCTGCCTGCTAGCCAGTCTGTTGACTTTCTCATGCTTGAACTGATATTTTCAGCAGGGACTAGTCTTATTCAGTTAGTAATCATTGAAATTTCCATCTCCTGATTCAGAATCTGTGCTCCTGGTGCCATTTCTGCTCCTAACTGCCACTATACAACTCTAAACAGTGCTGGCACTCTGGGGCTATGACCTTTTGAAACACACTTCAAAGGACAATTCAATCTGCAAATGATCAAGTGATGAGGATGCTGACCAGGTCAAGGCCAAGGGCAGAACTCATTGTCAGGCCACTAGAGATCTATCTTCAGGTTAATGTCGATCTGTTGATTAGCTGCCCTTATGTGTGGTCATCTAGCTAGCTACAAGCCAGTTCATACTTATACAAAATAATATAAGGCAGCCAAAGATGGAACTGAAATCCAGGTACTGTGTTTTTAGGGCATCCCCTTTTTGATACACCTGTCTAGTATCTATGTCAAAAACCCTAGCAAAGGACAGTATTTGGGGCTGAACTAGTATTCTTATGGCAAAGACAAAAACGACAAGAAAGTTGGGAGAGGTGTGGGAGGGTCTGAAGCTGAAGTCAAGCGTGATGATACATGTTGCTGCTGCTCTGAGAACAGGAGAAGCAGCAAGTTCCATGAGACACCCTTCTAGGAACTGAATACAAGTATATTGGGGCTGTAAATCGACGGGCAGTGAGCAAGGGAGTTCATGCTGAGTCCACTGGAAGGTCACTGGAGAGTGAAAGTCTCATTTCCCCAGACTCCTAATCAGTGTCAGTCAAACCACTCTGGGACTGAACTTTGTTGTGCAAGGAGCACTGTGAGGTTGCCTGTGGAAAGAAGTGGCTTGTTCTCAGCACTTCAGCACCCTCCAACCAACGGGAGGGCCACTACTACCTGACATGTAGGGAGTATGCATGCATGAATGCCTGGAACAAATGTTACTAGCACCTCTCTAATGGGGAGGGGGTTAATGGAAATGCCTGCAAAAAGAAAGGACACTTGCAATGGGAAATGGGTGCCACGTGAAGATTCACTTAAGGGTAGATATTGGAGAAATGAAAGATGAAACAAATTGTGTTTTCTTACATTTATTGACTAGTTAAGTTTCATTAAATTCCTAAGTCCTTCCGCATTCACAGATATTTCAAATGTGGTTCACAAAAATGCAGCATAAAAAAGGAAAAAAATCAAAAGGCAGAAACAAGGTCCCCAGGATTCTAGTCCCATTTACTTCCTCCCTTGAGTAAGTCACTTAAGTTCTTTGAACCCTAGTTCCCTCATTTGTCAATAGGTAACATAGGTCCCACCATGCTTATATAAAAATGAGTGCTAGCAGGATCCAGCAGCTCATTTGATTGGGAGTGCCACACAAAGGTGGAAGTATGTATGGTTCCAAAATAGTAGACCAGCCTTCTAAGCTGCCTAGAATTCCCCAATTCCCAGTGAATATACAGTTCCTGTTTTTAGATCCATAAGCACTGAATGTTACCATCTATTTTCTCACCGAGGATCTAGCAAAAACTTCTGTGTCCCAGTGGACCATCTAAAAGCATCTTAGTAACTTCTCTTCTTGCTTTTGCCTGCTATTGCACGAGGCCATGCATGTACTAGACATTCAGAAAACATTTGTTGATGCCTCCTGGTGTCTTGAACTGAGGAAAGTCCATGGATTTTATAATACTTTTAAACCTCTCCACCATTCATGGGAGAATTGGAGAGTAACAGTGCGTGTGTATGTGTGTGTGTGTGTGAGAGAGAGAGAGAGAGAGAGGCAGAGAGACAGAGAGAGACTGAGAGGCTTATTATTCATTATAGAAGCCCCTTGTCCTTTGCTTTTCTTCTAATTTGGAAACATTTAGTATCTGCTCTTGTCAAGAGCCCTTGGTTAAAGTGGAGATGGAAAAGAATGTAAAAGGACCAGTCACAGAGCTATTCATACTAAAGGGAAAATAACTGAAACCTATGAGTACTGATGAAATCTCAGAACTGGTCCCATATGTAAGACAAGTAGGTTAAACAAACACATTAAAAAACAACAACAAATAAGCAAACAAATCAGACTGAGGTGTATCTTCCTTTAGAAGCCATCTTCTGATACTGCTGTGCAGTAGAGCGGCAATAAGCCCCAAGAGGATGCTGGCCCCACAGAATGAGGCAGGTACACAACGAGATTGCTGTTATGTGTAAGTATAAAAAGGACACTGGGTTTTGAAGACTGCATGAAAAAAGAATGTCATGTATTTCACTGATATCTTAATTACATGTTGACATTAAAATATTTTAGATATGTTGGGATAAAATACATTCAATTAATTTTACTAGATTTTTTGTGCTTTTGTTCTTTACTTTCTAAAAGTAACTATGAGAAAATTTAAAATTACATATATGGCTGCCATTATATTCCTCTTGAGCAGAACAGATCTAAAACATACCAGATTTGACAAAGCTTTGATCGTACAAATGCCCTTAATAAGTAAGTCTTCATACAAGTGAGATACAAAGGTCAGAGATACAACCCCAATTCACCAGCTGCTTTAAAAACATTGCAGACATATCTGGGGGAATAGAGACTAAGGACAGTTTAGTTGTAAGGAGAAACTATGTAAAATTACCAAAAGAGCCATTTCAAAAAGCCACTTTGTCATGAGATATGGCATGATGTGGGACACTTATACATATTGGGTGAAATTTTAAATTTTATATAAAAAAAAGTAAGTGTTCCTGCCTCGGAGAATTGAATGACTCTTTTTTTAAAATAATAGAACTTAAAATTATACTTTAAATTGCATCATTATTTTTGCTTTATAAAATAGGACTGGTAAGATGAACAGCTATTTTAAATGCATTCTGCTCCAGTGAAATCCAGGACTTAAAAATATATACTTTTTAAAAGCTATAGCTCTAGCATTTTTATTGGTCTGACTAGTGAAAAATGATGTTTTTGCTTTTTGCAGGAATATCGTGGGCAGAGCAATAATGATCAATCCCTGATGAATATAACAGTGGCTCCAGGCCTTTGCTGGGGAACAGCAAAAACCTCATTTTTATAACTATGTTTAAACACAATATAGAGGATTTTGTTTATTTGTCGGCTTTTTATAGAAATCACTCCAGTAAGCCTAATGAAAAACTGAGGTCGATTCGTCAAATGTATATATCAGACTGAAGGTCAGGATTCTATGGTTCTTGTTTTCTGTGCAACTATATAAGCAAACTCCCCTGTCTCCTAGTTCAACAATATTTCCTAAGCATCTCCCTGCCCGTCTTGTATTAGATAGAAGAACAGAAAGACCAATAAGGTATGGACTTCCAATTTGAAGAACAGTGGATTTCTATTTTAAAGCAACTTTAAGGTATCTTAAAGAACATGTCTAATTTTAGCAACTTTTTTTTTGTTCAACATGAGGTAGAACAGAGATTCGGAGTGTAAAATGACTTATGCAGGGTCACAGAAGTTGTTTTGGGAAAAACCAGTGCTAGAAGCCATGTATTCTGGTATTTTGATTCCCAATCTAACTAATCTAATTCTTTTGTATTGCAATATATTGCTTTAGTTTAGACAACTTCTGCAAAGACCAGATTCCTTTTTTTCCCCCTATCCCTGGTTCTTCTGATACATATCACTTACTTTTTTTCCAAGAAATGCCTCGTTGCAGTGAAGGCAATAATTGTATTTGGAGGATTACTCAAAACAGAACAAACCCAAGCAGAGAGTGGCCCTGGGCCCTCTCCATAGATCACAGCTTATGGCAGCTCCCCTGGGGAACAGAGAAGCGCTTGGACCAGCTTTAAGTTTAAGTGCATGTCACCATGATGTACGGTGTCTTTGGTGTCCGTATATCATGGAGTGGAAGGGGTGTCGCCTATGGACGGAGAGCATCCATTCTCCTCTCCTGACACTGTGCCTTTTCCCCAAACAAGACATATCTGTGCGATTATAATCTTATCCCGGCTGGCTTGCTTCCTCCAGAGCTCATCTGCAGTGAAGGGGAGAGTCGGTCCACATTTTGTAGAGAGTAGGTTGGGGGGGGCATTCTTTAAGAAACAATGAAAGAGAATAGAATTGAGAAAATATAAAGTTCTAACCACATTGTTTTCAGCTTTCTGTTAACATCTCAAAGGGCCTAATTCCTGCGTGCAGACAAACATCTAGGAGCAAGTTCTCAAAAGTCATCCTTTTCTTGATTTACCTTTGATTAACCACTTCCTGGCTGGGTGACTCAGAAAAGTTACCAACATTTCTTTGCTTTAGTTTTCTTACTGCAAGAATAAGGAATATATGAAAATACCACTTATGTCATGGAATTAGTGTGAAGAATAAATGGGTAAATACAATGAAACCCTTAGTCTAGAACCCAGTGATTGCATCATCTTCAATATCACGTAATTGTTGTCATTAGTGTCTTTTTTCCCTAGGATGTGGTAAAGTTATAAACTTAGAGAATTATTCTTTTAATAATCAAAGATCTTCTCAAGCAAAAGGTACCTCAGGACTCACCTTTCCATATTAACTAGAGAACAGAAAGTAAAGCTCCGAAGGTGACAACCTAAGAGTAAATTGATCCATTCAGTCTTTCCTCCCCTCTCATCCATCCATCCACCCATCCATTTTTTCCCCACCTATCTATTCATTCACCAACTGTCTTACTGTCTTGGAGTTTGGTAGTATAACTGAATGTGCTTGAGGACTTCTTATTTCCTTGGCCTAATAATAGATCCGCTTCTTCCTCGTTGTCAAGGCTAAGGGAAGATGTGAAGTTGGTTTATACCCAAAGGCACAGATTCTTCACCATTCCTCTCTGATTTGACTCAATGTGAGACTTTCCAAGGACGACCTGTCAATCTGTCTCAACAGTGTGACAGACATTTCCTAGCTGACCCTAGACCTCCTTTTATTACATGATGTTCTAAGTCACCTTATTTAGTATTTCTATACCACTCTGAATTTAACAGTACTCTTAATGTATGTTGGTCTTCTCTGCCTCGTAATCCCAAGTTTGGAATGCCTGTGTTTCCCAGTTTTTTGCTTAATCCAGTGACTATCACAGACTGAGAATACAGTAGAGAAGTATTCAGTGGTAGGTGAATAGATTGAACGTTGAAATCAGAAGTTTGGAAAATCAGAAGAGTCTACAGATTCTTTATCTTAAGTCCAATTTATGGTCTAATTATGATCTTTACTATCATAATCACCACAACAGCCTCTCCTCCTTGCATGCGAAAGTGGCGTTTGTGATTTTTTTTCTTTGTGATTTTTTTCCCCTCGTGCCTTTTGATTGCTACATCACTTCTTGGTGACTTCATTCACCTGAAAACATTCTGAATAACAAATACAGCACATAGACCTATGTACTACCACATATAGTAAAACGCCAACTGTTTACTACAGGATAGACTCAAGGAAGTGAAACAGCATTTTCTGATGCTGTAAAGTCACACAAACAATCCTTGCAACTACTTTATTATTTTGTAAAGGAGAAAACAAATAAACAACATGGCTCCTCTCAATAGGCCGATGCTGAAAAGAGCATTGACGTTTGTTTTCTGAATGATGTTTGACTGTGAGTGCTCAATAATTAGAAATATTTAATGCAGGCAAACATCAGCAAGTTAAAATTGTTTTTTGCTTAAGTCTTGTCATTTGCCAAAAAGGAAATGATATGTTAGACATGTTGCTCTCTTTCTCAGTATGATAGCAAATAAAGTGGCTTAAAATTGGATTCATTTATAAAGCTGGACACTATTAATATCATTCCCTGCATGATGGTAATTCATTTTACTCTGCTTTGTCTCAGAAGCAGTAGGGGCTCCATTCCTTATATTCAGTTTGCAGTCCTAATTAAGTATTCATTATAGAATACATATTTTTTCATTTAGGATTAAATATCAAACATTTATGTGGTGTATTACACTTGTTTACTATTAGGTCATTGTAGTCAATGTAGTGAGGTATTGTACATCTAGTGGTAATGTGTCTTCAACCTGTAAATTAAAGTTGGGAGGAACTCAGCTGGAGCAAAAACTTGTCTCCCCCAGTGTTCTTATTTTCACTGGCATTGCACCAAATAAGCTGAAAACCTGACTAAATGTAGCTATTCTTGTTCTCCCATTGAGAATAAAAAGATGCTCCATGGATTCAGTGTAAAGTTGACATGGCACGAACAGAAATTTCATATGAGATTCTGTAGAACCATGATCCTGCAAACTTTTACTATTGACAGTTGAAGGGGCTAGACATCAAGAAAGAAAAAGAGCATGGAGTGGTTTAATCAAATAAAATTAGGCCATATAAAATATAACTAGAACATCAGGAGATGTCATCTGGTGAGATGTTAAATTACGCTCGTATGTTGTAAGATAATTGTTCTGTTCTAACAAGAAGTGGGTTTACAACCCTAATAGTTGAATCCTTCACACTTGACTATAAGCAATGGCATACACATATATATATCAGTACATATTTTGTATTTACATTATGCTCTCTCTTTGGGAGTTCAGACAATCAGAATTTGCTTTATTCAAAATCACAGTCTTTCAAAGGTTGAGTTTAAAACTCACAAGCAAGGAGCACCTGGGTGACACAGTTTGTTAAGTGCCTGACTCTTGGTTCTGGCTCAGGTCCTGATCTCAAGATTGTAGGATTAAGCCCCACTGTGGGCTTATAGTGCAGGATCTGCTTAAGACACTCTCTCCCTCTGCCTCTCCCTGCCATGAGTTTGTTCTCTCTCTCTCTCTCTCTTTCTCTTTCCCTCTCAGATAAATAAATAAATCTTAAAAAATAAATAAATAAATAAAACTCATAAACAAAAACAACCATAGTAATAAATAAATTATAAAATTGGGATCACTCAAACACTCTGTGAATCTCGGGGCACCTAAGTGGCTCTGTTGGTTAAACGTTCAACTCTTGGTTTCAGCTGAGGTCATGATCTCAGGATCCTGAAATCAAGCCCAATGGGGAGCTCCATGCTTAGCATGGAGTCTGTTTGAGATTCTTTCCCCCCCCTCCCCCTTTGCTCCTCCTTCTACTTGTGCACTCTTTCTAAAGTAAATAAATAAATAAAATCTTTTTAAAAAATCTGTGAGTCTCCTTAGGACTCGTATAAAAATGATCCAAATGAAACCATGATGTGAATTTGAACCCATAACACTTATTAATTTACTGTCAGTATTTCCTGAGTGTCGATTATGTTCAAAGTCTTTTGTTTGTAGTGTAAATTAAGAAGGAGGAGGGACAGAAGAGAAGAAGTAATAGTTTTTAGTTGCTAATCACAATCATATTGGACAAGCAAGCTATAAACATAGCTTAATTAAATTATAATTGAAGATTCTGTATACAATAGCACAGGGCAAGGTATGTTCCATTGGTAAGAACAATGGGTAGTACAGTTTATAGGAGGGAGAGATTGTATTTATCATGAACAAACTAAGGCAGCTGCTTAGAAAAGGGAGCTCTTTATCTGGGCCTTGAAGGATTGTTTGAAATGAGAGCAAATGCATTATGGTAAGAGGTAAGTATGAAGAAAGGAAGGGAAGTAAGATAATGCAGGGATTGTTGGAACACCAAATCTAGATTGACTTGCTAGCAGCAAAGGGCATAGAAGAGTAAAAGGGAAGATGGATTGGTTGGATTGTAGAAGGTGTGAATAGCATGCTAAGAATTGAATAGTTTATCCTCTAGGAAATGAAAAGAAACTGAGAATTTTGCAACCAGAATTAAAGTGTTATATTCAAAAGACTTAGCTTGCTGCAGATTTAATTAATTTGATAAGGAAGAGACTGAAGGAAAGGAGATGGGGGACTGTTGCTGTAGCACTGAACAGGACAGTGAGAGCCTAAAGTGAATTTGTGACAGCAACAAAAGAAAAGAATTGCTGTGTGACACAGAAGGAGGAACTCACTGGACTTGGAGACTCAAGGAGTTTTGTTAGGTCAAAGCATTAAATGTCCCAAATTGATACTGAAGAAAAACAATAAGGAATTTTTTTATTTGCTTCTTTATTAATTATTGGTTTGTTAACATTTTTTTCATTAGAATTTATCATGGTGCCAATATATAAAGCCAAAATATATTTCCCCACCAAAACTCATTTTCTCATTGACTAATGACTAAGCTTAGTCTCTGAAAATTCTTTATCTCTCTCTCTCTCTCTCTCTCTCTCTCGTGTGTGTGTGTGTGTGTATTTTTTGGTTCTTTTTTGTTGTTTCTTGTTGTTGTTTGTTTGTTTGTTTGTTTTGGTTTTTTTGCACAGAAGGAAAGAATTTACTATTTACCCATTGTCTGGTCTTTAGAAGAAGTCTGCATCCAAAGAAAGATCAAAACATCAGAGCTATGTTGGTGAGAATTTTCTTTTTCCAACCATGTAACAGAATAAGGTTTCTAGGACTGACAAAGCTTTCTGTAGATGAGATCATCTACTTTCAGGACTTCTAACAATCCTTTCCTCTCTTCAGAATTGACGGTCTGTATACACATCTGTTCAAAGGCTTGCAGTATCTTCCATTGAGCCTTTTGATTATTTTAGTTTGTTTCCTTCAAGTTTTCTGATCTTCCTCTTGCTTTAAAACATTTTGAAATTTCAGATGAGTTAATGGGCCATTACAGAGGTATCTAATCTGAACAACTGCTTGAACATCACGTATGATGCCATATAATTCTCTTGGAAAACCTCCTCCTGTGTTGGTCATATAAGAAATGTTCCTGTTTAATTCATGGACGATCCCCCAAACACTGCCAAAAAAGTCCCTCTGGCACCAGTGACTATCCTGTCCCATTTTTCACTTCTGGAGGTCTTTACACACATCAGCTAAATTTGTTCTCCAGGGCCTCTGTGAAGATGGTGACTTTACAAATTCCTCCTTTGACAAATTTCTCCCTGGGGAGACATTATGGATGTTGATGGGGAAAATGCATCTTGCCAAGATTATAACCTACTCAAAATGTGGAGCCCGAGTTTGGAAGCTGAGTGGTGCCTTTTAGGTCTAGAGATTTACTTAAGATTCAACAGCAAATGGTTAGCTAATGTTTACAGCAGGGATGCACAACTAATAAATGCAAAATTTGTGCTTCACTTCTATTTCCAAAGTGAATAGGATGTTTGTCAAAGCAAGAAACTTTGCTTTGATTATAAGCTACAGATAATGAAAATGTGTTTGTGTTTCACAAATACTTTTGATTCTAGTGGATTGTATTTCCCATCAGGGAATCAGGTTCAGCAAATATTTTCACATGCTAACTCCTTAATATAGGCAGAAGGTTTTAGTTGACTAGAAATACAATAAGCTTAGAGAATAGAGGTTTGCACAGAAACTAAGTAATAGAGTTTAAAATTGTTCTTCACTAGACTTTATAAGGACTAGCATTGGGTTGATAACTGTAAAATAAGCATACCATCAACTTTTTTTTAGTGGGGGGAACCTCATGAAAATATAATCTCCATTTTTTCTTAATCTTCTTAACAAATCAAAGATAATTATTCCAAACATATCATCTCTTTATGAGGAACATGGAGGACCCATAATGGAACATTTTGACCAAAAATATTAATTGCAAGTAGAAAATAGACATTTGGAGAGTGGGGGTGGATTTAGAAGGAGAAGACTGAACATGATTTAAAGAACTGAGTCACTGTAATGGGATTCTAGCTAGGAATCCAGGCACAGAGAGGTTAAAGGCTTGTTACTCAGTCTCTTGGAGCATATCTTTCTACAGAGTCAAGAAGAAATTGGCTACCAGAACTAGCAAGATATATTTTACTCTTGATCAAGGGAGTGAGATGAATTTTCTAGGGTTAGATTCCAGAATGAGCTAAAATATCATACTTACATGTACCACAGAGAGAGAGGGTCTGCCTGGGATAGAAATGAATTAAGAATGAGGGCTACCTCTCTCAGCAGAGGCAAAATTCACTGCAGACAAAACTTAGCATTAATGGTCACAGTCTTAACACTGAAAATTCTCACATCGTGAAGACCATAATTAAAGCAAAGAAAGAAGAAATGTCATTGTGTATTTTCATTCTTGAATGGTTTCTCAAATTTTTTCCTGGAACTAGTTTGTTTTAGAGGAAGGAGTAACCTAGAGAACAAAATTTCTGTCTCAAAAAAGAAAGAGTTGAGGGGATGATGATGGATGATAAACAGGGGTTATGGGTATGACTGAGCTTAACTCTAAGAATTGCTTCTCTTCTGGAGTCTCTGCTGTTGCCTGTTGGTTCTCTTGAGACTGTTAGCAGAAGTGCAACAGATTGCACCTGTTGCGAGATTTCAGCTCAACTTTGCGTTTTGACCAAGGACACTTGTCAAAGACGTTGACAAGTCTTTGTCTAAGACTTTGATATTAAAATTCTCAAAAAGAAAAAGAAAAGAATCAAAAAATACAGAGAAACAAGCTGTTAGTCCACTTGCTTTTCAGATATGGGGCTTTCTCAGGGCCTGAAAATCACACCTCGTAACTGAATTATAATCACCTAATTTCCTTCATAATTGCAGTCAGTGATGCGTTGGGACAGGAACAATCTCTGTTAATCCCTGACTCTCCTTGACATTCCATGGGTACCAGGGATGTTTGCTTACAAGCCCTCAGTATTATTATTTATTTATCCTCTAAACCATAGTCTGAAAGGTTGAATGACTTGGTTTTCTGTCACTTTTACTTTTACCTCAAAGACAGTTTTTCCTTAATCTGTGTCTTTTTCTTGTGTTCCCCCCCAATATTGATTTATTCACTATTTCTACTTATTCTCTCAACTTTTCTCTTTTCTAAATTCCCATATTCCATGGATGAATGCCATCAGTTCACGGATTTAGTTCCCACAACTTTTAAAAGACTTTTCCCAAGTTCCCTAACAGTATTATGACTTTAATCCAATGGGGAATGAAGACTGTGGTTCATTGCAGGTACCTAACAAATAATTGTTCCCAAAGTTAATCATCCTAGAACTCCTCTGGGCTCTAAAGAAGGAGACAATGGTGCCTGCCACTCAGGGAGCCTGAGAATATTAGTCTAAAAACATTCTTAGAATTTGCTGCTGATAGTTTAATTCTTTCTCCACTCACCAAGCCAAGTGATATTCTGAAAATATTTAAAAAAATAAGGACAGTTTAGTAGAATCTCTTTCCCCTATTAGTATGCTAGAAGCATGAGACCCTGAAATGATAACATCTTGTGGAGCTTCTTAGTCAGTATCTGGGGAAGAAACCACTCAGGTTCAGAAAGGCCTCCAGCCCTGCATTTACCTGTGAAGTAAATGAGAAATAAGCTTTGATTGTGTTAAATTTGTGCTGGTTTCTTTTTTTTTTTTTAAGATTTTATTTATTTATTTGACAGAGATCACAAGTAGGCAGAGAGAGAGGAAGGGAAGCAGACTCCCTGCTGAGCAGAGAGCCGGATGTGGGGCTCGATCCCAGGACCCTGGGATCATGACCTGAGCCGAAGGCAGAGGCAAATTTGTGCTGGTTTCCTAGCACAGAAAAGCCTAGCCCCACTTCACTAATATGGATCTTAAAATATATGGCTGGGAACTGGGAAGTACTCTTCAACGTGAGATGTGTTTATGTACAGATAAATAGATCTGTTTATGCCCATGTCTGTGTGCGCTTACATGCCACATACCAATGCTTTGACCTCTTCCCACCGTTTCAGTGTCTTCAACTTTAAGGTGATGGTGGGGTTAGATATTCCTTTGCCTTGAAATTTCTTTGGGATATTGCTTGATGCTTATCCAAAAACAATCTTGCATTTATTCAGGTCTTAACATTTTCTGAAGTCTTTTTAACCCAAGAACAAAGCTCAGGGCTTGGACAGACTCTGATTTTAAGGTCATCCAAACCATCTCTTTGTTGCCTTTGCCCCCTTTAAGAAAATTCCAGATGAAAGCATAAATCTGCCACATGAACTGATTTGCTGCACAGCAAGATAATTCTTTTAAGTAGTTTCTATTATAGGAAAATTAATTTCAAGGCACTTCATACAGTTCTAGTAAAATCCTTCCGCTCCACGGGGGTCCATGAGCAACATTAACTGTGCAGCATTTGCTGGGTATGCCTCGTTATGACTTGGTGCAGTGAAGGATGTTTTAAAATTTTTTTTTAAGTTGGGCTGTTTGAAAATGCATTATGTTTTTTTTTTTAATCCCTGCAAGAACATTTAAAGAAAGTTAGAATTTGAGATATTTTTAATAAGGACAAAGTATTTTTTCTTAACTTATTAAGGAAACAAATTATTTCTCCCAATAAAACTTTGTAGCTTATTTGTTTTTATTTAGGTATCATTGTGTGATACAACATGGATTCATTTGAGGAGGTTATCAAAAACAAATATAGAATCCCATGTGCCAGTAAACACTCTTAAAGTTTGAATGGTTAACGAAGAAGACATCATATAGCTCTCATTTGTCCAACTTCATTCTCACAGGTGTTCTCAAGAGAATTCCAGGCAGTATGTGCATGTAAGTTTTCCTCTCAGTGTTTGTTTTCTGGAGAGCCTGAGAGACATGTGACATGCTAAATCATGTGACATTCCAATCTTTTATGAATTGGTTTCATTATATCTACTTTCTGCTCTAACAAAGTTGTTTTTTTCTTTTAAGATTTTTTAAAGCTTATCTGATATAGAGAGGACAAGCAGGGGGAACAGCAGGGAGAGGGAGAAGCAGACTCCCCCCTGAGCAGAGAGCCCAAAGCAGGGCTCAATCCCAGGACCCTGAGATCATGACCTGAGCTGAAGGCAGACATCCAGCCAACTGAGCCACCCAGGTGCCCTTCTAGCAAACTTAACTCACTCTCATACAAATACTTTCAGCTCCTCCTCTTCTCATCCTTCTTCCTTTGTTCACAATATTCCCTCTGCTTCAAACATCTTTCTGTGACTCCTCCTCTAGCTCATAAGAACTGCATGTCCATAGATCAAGAATCAATTTATATGCTACATTTTATGTCTCCTATCTCAGAGGAACTTCTAGTCATATCAACTCCCAGTGATCTCTCCTTCCTGTGAACTGTGTTAGAAATGGTATTGGTGTTATTTTACTTTAACATAATCTGCACTATGGCATAGACTGTAAGCTCCTTGGAGCAGACTAAGATTTTTCTTTTTTTCCTCTCCCATGACAACATTCACAGTGCTGAGATCATAGTGATCTTTCAATATATGGTTTACTTGTTTATTTCCGTAGGGCTTATTAAACAATGCTATAGCTCATAAGTGCTGTATTCTCATTAAATGATCAGAGACAGATATTTTCAGTTTTCAGGGAGAGGTGATTAATGGGTATATGTGAAAAAAAGATGCCTTCCTCTATTTTAAATTATTTGTATTAACAAGTTATGTATTTATATTCTACAAACTAATTAATAATATACAGCAAATACTGCAGTAATTTTTACACAACTGATGGTGTTAGACATTCAACAACAGTCCTCAGTTTTGAGGAATCTCCCAGTGTAGATACAAAATCTCAGGTGGTCTTTCCACAGGCCCTGGTGGCTGGAGGATGTGAGATTCGGCACCTCAAGATTTCCTTAACACCAAATCTAAATCCCTATTGGGTACATTGATTTACTTGGTTATAGAGCATGAAGTAGTAATAATTTGATTAAAAATTTAGCATCTTGCAAAATGCTTCTTTAATCCTCTTTCATGTGATTTAGTTGGGCAGAAATCAGAAAAGATCTTCTCTCTTGTTTTCCATTGCTCAGCAGTCAATAAGAAACCAAAGTAAGGGCACAGGAGTATCATTGTTATTGGAAAAACTCCTCGTGTTTCAAATATACTCCATTTACCATTCCATCTGGAACCTAGAAAGCATCGGTTAGTTTCAGCCAATGACTGTTCTTTTCTTTATGGCCAAGATTTCCTCATCTCACCCAGCATTTTTTTACTGCCAGCTCTTCCCTCCCATTGACTAGTGCCAGCGACGATACTTCAAGTCCTCTTTAGATATAACACATCATGGTTCTATTTGAACATACTGCCTCTAACTCTTGGGCCCTTCTGATCTGGGAAACATTTTAAATAGTACTGGCTACTGCAAAAATCACAATAATCCTTACTAAAGTAATGAATGTTAGTAGAATTAATTGATTAATATAAAAAGTTGAGAAATAAATTTTGTGGCTATACATACCAACCTTCAGCATAGCTTGGAGACATTTACTAGCAACAGATTTTCTTTGTGTTCAGAGTGGAACCAATAATTATGACATGGTGATCAAACTTCATTTGCTCTATAGCAGATCCTAAGAGTGGCCTTAGGTTGCCTTGTTTTCAGGACTTGGAGTACAGATTGGCTCATTTAGACAACTATCTCTATGCACCAACTGGATGTATGATTTTTTACCAGTTGGTTATACTTCACTTGACTAGGCTTCTGATTTCTCTGTTACAGAAATGCCTACTTTACATTGTTTATAAGAACTTTTTCAAGTCTATGCTTTCTTGTTTTTTTTTAATCTGTGGACTCAAGAGGAGGGACATCATGTGATCCAAATAGGACACAGGTACTAGCCTATTAATTTGCATAGATGTATTATCCCTGTCCCACTCCCATGCTTTGTCTTTTCTATCCCAAGTAATTGAGCCACACAGAAAGCAATGTCTCTTCCTGTTTGTAGAATTGATTTTTGATTAGGTTTTTCAGTTGAATTTACCATGTGTAAATGTATGTCTTTCAGACCTGTATAGTTTGTTGAATGGAAATAATCTGATATTCTTTGCAGGTCTTTTAGGAACAGGCCATGCTTTTAAGCCCTCTCTTTCTACCTCTATTCATTTACCCTTCCTAAGAAAAAGGATATAAGGCTTTTAAATGATCAGCTTACATCAGCCTGAATGTCCTGTCCTAACAAGGCAGGGAGATTCCCAAATTAGGCAGCCTGACACAGAAACAATAAAACACCAGAAAAAAACAAGTAGAAACTTCTCTTTAGTTCTTAGTTAATCTTGTGGGATTTTTCTCATACTTTTTTTCCTTCTTTCTATGGGACATGGGTTAAAAGTTATAAATAAAAAGGGTTAAACATGGGTTAAAAGTTATAAATAAAAAGGATAATTCATTATTTATATTGCATATATAATCTTATGAGGTATACTTTGTTTTTTTTACCATAATTTTTAAATGAGGAAAACAATAATAAAGGTTAGAATTGTCAGAACTTTTATTTTCATCATCCGAGGTTCAATTCCAGATCACAGATACTTTAAGGAAGCAAACATGATTAAAGCAAAGAGCAATGGACTAGGAGTAGTAACACAAAAAAACTAGTTTTAGGGGTCATTAATCAAATATGTCTAGGGCAAACCAGTCCATGTTTCTTCTTTCAGCTTCAAATTCTCTAACTGTGTGAAGAGGGCTTTGGGTCCCGAACTCTTTACAGCTTGTACCCAGCCGTAATTGTGATCTCACCCGAATTCTGCAGATTGATATGATGATGAATGGTCAGCAGCATTGCTGAGTTGGTGGTGCTCAACTTTGATGCCCCTAGCCTGGATTAAGGGAAGTTTGTGACATTCAGTCATTCTACCTGAGATGAATCTCAGGCACCATGTTCCTTTTCACTGTGTTCTTTTCCTTTTTAACCTCTGAGTATAATAAGAAAGAAAAATATAGATATAATTTTATAGGAACTCTAGGTATGAGAAAGATGGTAGGGGCACTTGTACAAGGGTGTCTTTCTGTACTTTGAGATGGGGTTCTTCTTTTGGGGCCCCTGGTAGTACTCCATGCTTACATGCTCATGGGATGCCTCTGATGTGAGTGTGGTTACACTAACAGTTCTGGTCTTCTGTGACTATCCCAAATCTGGGGGGGGGGGAATGGAAAAAGTCAACTAGTAATTACATTGTTCTTAAAATACTTGATGTTTGTAGTTGGGTCCATCAAAAATTGGAGACACCACCAATTGGAGACACTTCTCTCTCCCATTTCACATGCTACCGCTGAAGTTAGATAATTCTCATCCCATTTCAGGTTTGATGAAGAAATCAAAGAGAGCTGAAAGGGTATGGGGAGAGAGAACCCTATCCATAGCTGCAGGAAGCCCTGAGAAGCACTGTGGAGGGAGGACAATTATCCACTATACCACAGCCTTAGTTCCTAATGCCCTGCCCCCTCCCAGCCATTTTTGATATTTATAAACCTGTCACACCTCTACTGCCCATCAAGCTGTCTCTAATTATTCAGGGTCATGCTTTCAGACAACGTGTTACATTTTAGATCTTTCTCTTTCCCTTCTCGTACATCCAAAAAAGCCCCACTGTTTTCTGGCATATTCAGAAATGTGCATTGATATGACTCATTCACAGCACAATGACAGCAGCTAAATGAATTTTTCTGCATAAGATTTCTTTCTCCCTTCTTCCTTTTTTTCCTCCTTCACCCCCCTTTCCTGTTTTTTTCTCCTTATAATATGAATTTGGGAAGACTTTCCTTCCTTTATCTTTCTTTTTTTCTTCTCTTCTGCAAACATACATTCACTCTCTTAAGCAAAGTGCTGTGAGGGACTGGTCACTGTGGCAGCAAAATGGGAAGATCCTGAGCTTCACCTTTGAGGAAAAGGCAGTCTAGTGGAGAGGTAGAGGTGGCACATGGCATCTGTATGACAGCACCAGGTGATAAGACCTACAGTGGCAGCCAGGAAGAAGCAGATCTAAGCTACACGAGAAGTCAAGGGAGGGTTCACAGAAGTGACACTTGGACCAACAGCAGGGTTTTGCCATGTGAACAAGTTGAAGAAAGGGTCCCCAAAGGAAGAAATGTGATTTTCAGAAAAGCAAGAGGGAAAATGTCATGATCTTGTGGAAGAGGTGGTTCCTATTGCTAGAGCAAAATGATTGGTGGTATGAGAGCTGAAAATGGGATTGAAGAACTATACTTAGAGTAGATAATTCAGATAGATTTCTGTTTGAACAGGCCCTTCCAATAGGTTATCACAAATGGGAGAGCAGAAAACCCTTTTAGCAGAGAATTCAAGTCAGGGACCCCATTGCTTTTCTAATCACCTCACACCAGTGACTGTTACAGAAGTCCAAAAAAACCCCAAAAAATGCCAATTGTGATATGAGGATACTCCTGATTATCAGAATCCTTGACTCCATCTAACACAAACTGGATCTAGACTGACTACTATATGCCACCTCATTCTATTTTAGGAAATATAGAATTTCTGTGTTTGTGTGTGTGTCTGTGTTATGAAATATGCCATTGTTACAAAAATATTTATGTAATGATATATGTTTGCATAAAAAAAGATAATGTAATGAACATCCATCTGGCCAGTACTGATATGCTTTAACACAATACTATTATTTAGAGACGATTTTTAAATTCTTTATTTGAGTGTAGTTGAAACACAATGCTACATTAATTTCAGGTGTACAACATAGTGATTCAACAAGTTTGTACATTATGTTATGCTTACCACAAGAGTAGCTACCATCTGTCACCATACAACACTATTACAATATCATTGACTATATTCCTTTTGCTCTGCCTTTTATTTAGGGAAAGTTGTTTGTAAACCATCTTTCACAAAGAGCTTATTAATGGGAACAGAGGTCCAGATGAGAAACAGTCACATTGCTGACCCTCTATGCATCCAGAGTACCTCATCAGGACTGGAAATCAGTGACTTGGCTGCAGTAATCATCCATTCAAACAACATGCATACAGTGAAAGTCTGGTAGCATGCCCAGTATTGGGTTCTCCAGGGTGAATAGGACATTTAGAAACCCAAACTGGTGGAATCCATGGGTAAAATTTCTGTGATAATGTGCTCTTGTAAAAACTATTCAAGTGTTTTGCTTTCTCCTAGATTTTTTAATCACTCTCAGTCAAATAATATTCTGTTAGGTTTGAGCATACACAAACACTATAAACATACAGCTTTAAGACAATGAAATTCTATCTCATTCTTCTTGCCAAGATGCTTGAACAAGGAAAGAGTTTATTCTGTAATATGAATTTGGTAAGTTTCCCTGCTCAGTGGGGAGTCTGCTTCTCTCTCTCCCTCTGCCCACCCCTCCTCCTGCTCCCCTGCTTGTGCTCTCTCTCTCTCTCTCTGTGTGTCTCTCAAATAAATAAATAAAACCTTTAAAAGAAAAAAAAAATAACACCACATTGACTTTGCCTTAGTATAAGATAGGATACTAATAACCACTTAAACATTCCCCCCTTCATAAGGACATAGCACTATCAAAAGCACTAAGAAAAAGAAAAGTTTTTTCTAAGTATTATTTAGCAGTGGAACCATTTCATCAGGAGAAAAGTATAGGTGAAAGCCAAGTTTTTAAAGTAAACAAAGGCATGATTGCTTTAGTTGAGGTAGAAAAATGAGTCAGGAACCTCAGTAGGTCACCCAACATTCCAGTAGCTTAGGTATGTCAGGACTTGATTAAATCTAAGTTAAAAGGACTATATTAGACCTCTTACTATTCCATTTGTGTTCAGCTGTACCTATAGACAAATCTTGCATTTTTCAAATGAAATCTTGCATTTATTTAATGAAAATAACTTCTTATGGATCTTTTAAATCCAGAACTATAAATCCATGTCTTTGCTGTGTGATGTCTTCATTCTGATTGAAATTAATTTCAAATGAATTTCTAATGGAGAAAATAGGTTTAAGGATTGGAGACAAGTTTTTAGGACGTGGTATTTGGAAGAGGGGTTGTATGGTACTATGAAATCACATCATATGGGTGACTATATCTTCTCCCCTCATGTAGCACTGACTGGAAATTAGGAAATGAGAGGACACTGGGAAACCAAATAAAATTTAAGGAAAGAAGGACGAGCAAGAGGGTTAGTGAATAAAAGGAAAATAAAATTGCAATTTAAGATTGGCTATCCTGTCCTTAAACTTTTCTTTAACACCTGGATACGGAGGAAGTCTCCTCATTACTTTGTCTCCAGCCTGGTTGCCTACCCCATGGCGATTGGAATGAAGCAGATTCTGACAAGTTAGAGGTGAGAGGCTCACTCCCCAGATCCAACACACTGAGACACAAATGAGATATTCAGTTCCCCAGACAATCTTCTGAGTTCAACAGCCCACTGTATAAGGAACACAGAACATTCCCCTTACTCACTCCTCACCAAACTTTAGCCAGTTTATTGGCATATCTATCAGAGGTTATTTGATAACCTATCTTCCCTTCCAGAGCTATGAGTCCACAAAATCAGACCTCCCTGTGTACTTTATGAAGCCAAATGGGGTGGCAACTACCCTATTGGGTAAGATTCCAAATGTGACTCCAAGACAGCCTTTCCATTAATAGAGTGAGGGCATAGGTATTATTTTCCCCAGGTTGAAGAGATAACTCCAGTAGCATTTCATAAAGTGTATCAAACTGAGGTTCATACCCCATTTCCTAATTGAAGTTCTTGGTGGAAAAGCCGTGACAATTATCTCACATAGGAATGTGGGTAAATACATAAAAAGCTCACATGATTGTGGAATGGCTGCTTCGTCACCTTTAGATACAAAGAGCATGGTACTGTGAGTCTCTATATCTAAAGGTGTATGTGTGATCTTGTAATGGTGCCTACCCCTCACATTCCTCTGCTGACATTTACTGTGTTTCCCATGGTGTTGTGTTGCAATTTCTGATAATGGGGGCAATGGTAGCAATTGTACAGGGATGAGCATGTGACCTTCAGGGCTGAGAGAGCCAGCACTGTGGAACTCATTGTTAGAATAGAGGTCTCTGACCTGGGCAGAAAAGTCTGACATGAAATGTCAGCCAGTTATCAGAGTAGACAGACTAAAAAACAAAATTTTGCTTGTGTGGTCCATTTGCATAAAGGGTTAGCACAGACACAGCTTTAGAAAAAAATTATTTAAGTTCCCAGAGACAGAAAAAAAAATCTGTAAGACAAACAAATTTCTCCATCAGAGAATGTTTGATATAAATTTTTTCTGACTCTACATATGGAGTGCTGCCCATCCCCAAATCCTCCTGAGAATGACTAAGAGAGAGAGGATGTTAGCTACAAACTTTTCCATCTTAAATGAACAGCTTCTCTTGGAACTGGATTGCTGTTATTAATGACGATGATTTTCGTTTACAACACAATGTTTGACTGTAATTATTTCCTGGTATGAATTGCTTACTCACTTCTTCTCCCCAATTAGTTGACCTATTGCTTCCTACATATTTCTGTTGTTACTTCAATATTCTGGATAAATAGCTTGCTTGTGGACAGAACTATTCTTCAGCAGTTCTGATAGATTTTTTTCCCCTTCTCTTATAAACTACTCAATAAAATTCAGGAACATAAAAAGGGTACCAGAGGTGATTAACTGTGTTATTTTCTCAAACTCTGCTTGATTGGCTAGTGGTTTACATTAAGACAAAAACTCTTGTACCAGCTTAACAAACAGTAAGCTTGAGAGACTTGTTGTTTTGGCTAAGGGCATGCTCAGGTGTTCAGTAAGCTATCTATTAGTGGGAAGAGAGTGAAGGTACACACTCTGTACTCTCCCTGGGTAATTATTGGCCCATTCCTCAAAAGTAGAGGAAAAAAGTGTTTCAGAGTCCCCTTTTCTACCTTCTACATGCATGCCCATTTAAAGCA
Source organism: Mellivora capensis (assembly GCA_004024625.1). Lineage (NCBI taxonomy): Eukaryota > Metazoa > Chordata > Mammalia > Carnivora > Mustelidae > Mellivora > Mellivora capensis. Next base: position 58,883 of record PISX010011735.1, read on the forward strand.
AGAATAGAGGAAGAGATGTCCGGGTCCAGTCAACAAATCTACAGAACATTAGTATTAATGAGTCTCCAGTGACACACCTGTTGTTTGCTCACTCTTTGCCAGTCACTGTGTAAATCCCTGAAGAAAAATACAAAATCCTTTCCCAAGAGGAGATATTTAGAACTAGGATGAGTGTTTCAGATTTAAAGTGCTAAGGTAATTTAGAAGGGAACAAGGCAACAAAAATGGAAGTCTTCTTCCTGGAGGAGAGAGTTTAGGAAAGATGGTTGGAAGGTAGTTACACAAGGAGGGAAAGGCAAGGCAAGTGAAGCTGGTGGGAAAGCACAAGTAAATCTGTACCTCCTACTTCTCACTGATGGCACTGCCATAGTTAAATCATATCTCCATTCACTTTTCCTTGTTCTTACTTCATTCAAGTCCTCCTTGTGCAGGGTGAGTGAACAGGATTCTATTTGCTGAATTCATTCTGTATAATAATAAAATAATCTTGATCCTTAATGTGAATTTTAAAAAAAAGAAATTGATTTTTAGCTTCAGAAATTTTGATTAATTGAGAACACTTGCAACTGCCTGGCAGCCTGAGATGTAACAAACCCTCAGGCAAAACTATGCAGGGATATTGGAAGGTGGCATTGCCTCTATTCCTCCATCTGAGGGTATTTTTCTTTCTCCTTGATTCACCCACCCAATTCTACCACTTATCAAAATAAACTAACGCTTTATTGAATTGTGTATTAACAAAGAAGGAGAAAATAAAAACTCAAAGAGCAAGAGATAAGTCAGAGTACAATTGAAACCCTGAGTCCTAGAGTGTGAACCAACACATCATGGAAAATAAACAATAAAGGGACAAATTAAAAAAAAACACAAAAAACAAACATAAACCATGGAGTAGACTATCAAATTATCACTATCATTTTGTAGGTTTTGTATCATTTTGTAGGTTTTACTGGTGAAAATAGAACCCTTGTTGGAAAGAAGATAGAGCACAGCTTTGTATCTGTCAGATCATGATGCACAGAAACTCTCCTATACTTGCTACTATTTACTCATGCATATGTGCTATCATTCATTCAAGAGAATTTTATTGATATTAACTATGCATCAGATAATGTGCCAGAGATACTTAGAATGTGAAAATAAATCTGACAGAGTCACTGTGTAGTAAAGAGCTATGACCATAATGCATTGTTGGAGATCTATGAAAGTAGTAGGTAGGAGGGTACAGAGCAAGCAGAAAGAGATTATATGGATTATTATGGCTTACAGGAGGTTGATGACAGTATTGGTCGTAGAAACTTTAGGATGATCAGATGGGTAGAGTTTCAACACAAAGGAGGCAGATAGGAGAAAAAGACTGCAAAATACATCTCACATAAAAGTGTATCATGGGCAGAGGCAAAGAAGCCTGAAACACAAGTGTAGTGGGAAGACTGTAAGTGATCAGAATAGTTGAACTCCGTGATATGCTCAAACTTACAAAATCAAGTAGAGACATAATTAAAGACGGTTAATATCACACTAAAAAAGCCAGTTGTTTTCAAACCATTTCAGGTAGCAGAACATTTTCTCTTTCTTTAGTCAAAACAATTATTTGATGAGTTTTAGTGAAGAAAAGAGATAATAGGAAAAATACAGGGCTTAGGCTGGAGCACTAAAAGCACAAGACCCTTTCCTACCCATCCTTATTTTCCCTGTCTCATGGTTGTTTTAGGTGCATTAGGATTTTTTAAAAAGATTTTATTTATTTATTTGACAGAGAGAGACACATCGAGAGAAGGAATGCAAGCAGGGGGTGTATGAGAGGGAGAAGCAGGCTTCCTACTGAGCAGGGAGCCCAATGCCAGGGTCGATCCCAGGACCCTGGGATTATGATCTGTGCCGAAGGCAGACTTTATAACGACTGAACTACCCAGGTGCCCCTGCATTAGGTTTTTTTAAAATGATACATTTACATTAATTTATGTATCTGTCTATCTTTCTATATATCCATCCATCTTTCTACTATCTTGTTTTTAAAGGTCTTATTTTTGAACAGTAATAATTTTCTTTTTTTTTTTTAAGATTTTATTTATTTGTCAGAGAGAGAGAGAGAGAGCGAGAGAGCGAGCAGAGGCAGACAGAGTGGCAGGCAGAGGGAGAAGCAGGCTCCCCGCCGAGCAAGGAGCCCTATGCGGGACTCGATCCCAGGATGCTGGGATCACGACCCGAGGCGAAAGCAGACGCCCAACCAACTGAGCCACCCAGGCGTCCCGAACAGTAATAATTTTCTAATAATAATACTTAACCTTGGGAACTTCTCCTTTTGTGTAGATGAAGTAACACACTGGATTTAGCTTAATACATGAAACAAACTCAAAACCAAATTACATGCAACAACAGTTTTCAAGGCATTGGACATTTGGCAATGAAGAATGGTGATCCCTGGTAGATTGGAAACAAATCCCCTATAATCGTCCACTTAATTGCTTTGGGAGAGTTTTCAGATCACAATATCAGGGGAAGGGAAATGAGGCAGATCACAGAATTGTGCAGACTGAGTTGAGAATCTAAGGAAGCCAAGGTAGCTAAATTTCATAAAACAGAGTACTTAAATGGACACAGATGGACAGAGAGAGAATCCTGGTGATCTGAAAAGAATTGACCTCAATATTCAGCTAAGTACTGATCAGCAAATGCATGTGGAGAAACTACCTGAGAAAGGGGGAAAATATCATCCAACAGAATCAGTGAGCCTAGCACTAACACAGGGCAAAGAATAGTCTATTTCTAATAGTTAGATTGGAAAAATGTATAATTCAATGGACATTAAGGAAAATACTCATAAAGACCATGTCTTAGTAGTAGGAAATAATTAACTCTATATAGAACACTACTCTAGACCCACTGAACAAATTACAGAAGCAAGACCTGAAAGAATCAAACTATTTTTGAGTAACATAGTTGCATCCCAAATCAAAAGTTCATGTATATTTTTAGGAATACACGTATGTCCAGAATTTATCAAGGTAAAATTCACAATGTCAGGCAGCCAAACAAAAATACCCAGGCATGCAAAGAAACAGGAATATAGATTACAGGATGAGAATGATCAATCAACTGAAATCAGCCCAGACTGACACAAATGTAATAACTAGGTAAGAAAGACATTAAGAGAACTATGTTCAAAGGTTAATTAAAGACATGAATGATATTACAAAATGTTCCAAATTAAACTTCTATAGATGAAAACTTCATATCTGGAATAAAAAATGCTTTGAATGGGTCTTATACATTACAGAAGAAACAGTTAACTTGAAGACATAGCAAGGAGAACTATCCAAAATAATTCATAAAAAATAATTTTCTTTTAAAAAAATTTTAAAGATTTTATTTATTCATTTGAAAGAGAGAGAGAAACAGAGAGAGCACAAGCAGGGGGAGAGGCAGAGGGAGAAGAGGAAGCAGACTCCTTATTGAGCTGGAAGCCTGACACAGGGCTCAATCCCAGGACCTGGAGATCATGACCTATTCAAAAGGCAGACATTTAACCATCTGAGCTACAGAAGCACCCCTAAAAAAATTTTTTTTTAATGTAGACAGCTTTTTATAGGTCTCATAGAAATCCTCAAAGGGGGTCACCTGGGTGGCTCAGTGAGTTAAGCCTCTGCCTTCAGCCCAGATCATGATCTCAGAGTCCTGGGATCAAGCCCCACGTAGGGCTCTCTGCTCAGCAGGGAGTCTGCTCCCCCCCCACCGCCCTGCCTACTTGTGATCTCTCTCTCTTTCTCTGTCAAATAAATAAATAAAATCTTAAAAAAAATAAGACCTCAAAGGAGAGGAGAAATAGAAGGAACAGGGGGGAAAAAAAGGCTTTATAAAAATAATAATGAAAAATTTCCAGAGCTGATAGAAATTATAAGCCTACAGATCTTAACAAGCTTAACAAATATCAAGCAAAAGAAACTGAAGAAAACTACACCAAAGTATATCAAAACCAAATTGCTCAAAATCACAGATGAAGATAAAATCTTTACCCAGAGAAAGAAGACCCGTTATGTATGAAATAAAGAGATAAGATGACGTGTGTGTGTGTGTGTGTGGCAACATTATATGCATGTATCTTTTTACAAAGATGCAAAGGCAGTTCAGTGGAAAAAGTATAGTCTTTTCAACAAATGTTGCTAGAACAACTGGAAATCCATTTACAAAACAATGACTTAAATTCACATCTCATGCCCTATGCAAAAATTAATTCAAAATATATTATAGATTTAAATATAAAACCTAGGATTATTAAACTACTAGTTTAAAAAAGAGAGGAAGTCTTTGTGACTTAGGGCTAGGTAAATTTCTTAGATAGGACACCAAAGCATGAAACATAAAAGAACAAACTGACAAATTGAACTTGATTAAAATTAGAACCTAGTCTTCAAAACACACTGTTAAAGGAATAAAAAGAAAGGCCACAGATAAGGAATAAATATTTGCAAATCCTATTTCTAAGAAAGCAGTTGTATTCAGAAATCTCAAAATTCAATAATAATTAAAATAAACTCAATTAAAAATGCTCAAAAGGTTTGAACAGAGTTCGACCAAGTGATGGCAGATAAACACATGAAAAGAGGCTCAACATTATTCATCACAAGAGAAATGCAAACTGAAGCTGCAATATGGTAACACTATACACTTATGGATTGGCTAGAATTAAAAAGACTGAACATATCTAGTTTTAGTAAAGATGTGAAGGAAGGAAAATTCTCCAGTACTAATAGTGGGAATGTAAAATGGCAGAACTATATTAGAAAATAGTTTGGCAGATTCTTAAAAAGTTAAGCGTATATTGATTATATGACTCCACCGTTCTACTTACAAGTATTTAAGTAAGAAAAGGAAAAGCTTACACACTTACTTGTATACCACATTTGTAC